>VXBL01008644.1:38262-63776 GCA_013400195.1 Aramus guarauna
GCCCCCCCCCCCGTGCCAGGGGGGGAGCTACTCCTCGTCTGCCAGGACCGTGCACCTGTACAGCCACTGAATTACACAAATTAACGTCATTGTGCGTTTCTTAAGTGCCAGCATAGGCTTGGTATACATTGATCCATGGGGAAAAAATATAAAGAAAAGAATAAAACCACATCCTATCTAAATATAACAAAGATAAAGACCTGGTATGACATTTTCTTGCCATTGCACGTGTCTAGTTTGAAAGATATTAATTTTCCAGGTAGTAACACCAGGTTAGAGAATTGCACCCTTTGGCTGTAGATGCCACAAACCATAATTCTTCTTGTTCAGGCAATGCACACTCTAAAACCAATTGGGATTTTAGAGCAAAAGTCTGGGCCCAGCAAAAATGGGTCCAGACCTAATCCTGATGTGTGAGACCCCAGGAAACCTCTGGGGTTTTTTTTATTTTTCATAATCGCAGGGAGCACTTAGCAGACTGTGCTTCCTCCTGTATCTGCCCACTCCGGCTTCATCAGTTTTGCCAAACGTCGTGTTTCGGTGGCCCTCCAGCTTGCTCTGGAGATGCTTCTTCCTCCTGTAGAAAAATGTAAGGCTTTGCTTATCTGTCTCTATAGGTGTGGCCTCAGCTCTCAGGCCCATCAGGGCTGGGTCCGGAGCAACCGACTCGTGCGGGCAGTGCAAAACTGAAGGACACCTTTGCACGCTCAGCCTGCCTTTCATGTGCAGTTTAACCTGAACTCCTGAGGAAAAGGGATGTCATAACCGGGGTTTGTCGGCCCACGCGGCCTTTGGAGCTGCTGACCAATTTCAGCTAAACGTGACACTGGCACTACACGCAGATTCCACGTTGTTGCAAGTTTTCGTGACACTCAGAAACAGGCAGCCGTCTCAACAGGGTGCTTTCTGCTGAGCGATGGAGGCAAAAGCCCATGCCAGGGGGTGCCAGCTGGGCAGCCCTCCCAATTCTGCCACGGCTTTGCCTGAGGGCAAGAGAGGGGCACACGGGTGCCTGTGCCCATCTGTAACCGGAAAGGACCACTACTCGTCTTCCTTCCCTGGCTTCCTCGGCCCACAGCAACTAGAACGAAATAAATTACATTCTGTCTTCTCCTTCGGTAAGCATGGGACAGGTTAAAAGTTCGTGTGGTGCTTTTCCAGATCCTCTGTCAAGCTTCACCTCAAGGCTTTAAGACCACAAAAGTTTCTCAGAGGCAGTTGATACAATACCACTACAGCGGAGTTAAGCACCATTCTTGCCATGACAAGACAGGAGCCTAAACAGCTTAAATGCGTTTATTGCGCCTAATTTTATCTCTGTGTGTGCCTCATTATTGTGTGGTAGCTTGTTTCACGCAAGCGATTGCTGGTTTCCAGAAAAACAAGAGGACCTGTGGTGTCTGCATCGAAGGTATTCCTCCGAGAATGAGAAATCTCCAGTGGAGAAAGAGGTGGGTTCTTGTTAAGCACTGGAAATTGGCTGAAATGTAAATGTGTATTCCTTTCTGCAACGTGCCTAATTGCCCATAAATGTCATTAAGTCGAGAAATGTTTTCCACCAAATTAACTTTGACTCCTGATGTCTAATTAGCTGGAGATGCTGAAAGATAACAACTTATCAGTCACTGTTTAAGAAAACATACTTAATGGTTGACTTTTTTGTTAGCAGCCATGTTGAACCAGGTATTGCAGCTGTCAAAACGGAGCATTATGAGAGCAATTAAGGACAATACCTCAGTGCAGCTTCCTACCAAGATAATTTGACAGCTCGTTCGCAGGCATGAAGTGCAGTTGAGCCTAAACTTTCTGTGAATTGATTTTCATTCCACAGAAGCAACCATACATTTTATCCCCCCCCCCACCCCTCCCAGAGTGTGCTATGCGTGAGCTTCACTCACCTAGCTCTCTTCTCCCACTCACCTACAATCAAGGTTTCCCAAAAGCGAAGGCTTTACCATCAGAGTTTTCACGAGGTGGTATTCAACTCTCTAAAGTAAAGGAAGTGATGGGGAAGGGATGGTTACATCCTTGTCTTTTCCTGTTTAAATCTGTAGTTGTGTACTTCTTTTTATCTTTTACAAAAGGGAAGCTTTTCCACGAGGAAGGTCAGTGCCCACTGCATATCTGGGGGGATGGCACTGAAGATGGAAAGCCTGAGTGCCTGGTGCATCACCCAGAATGTATTTAACAAGCTTATACTGCAAAATGGAAACCTGACATCCGAATTCTCACGTCAAGCTCTCAGAATTGTCTTCCTTTTAGATGCCGTCTCTTGTAAGAGCCTCTGGATTCCCCTGTGCTACTGCTCTCACACGCAGCTATTTATTCAAATTCTTCACTGTAATACATGCCCCTTCCCATTGACTGTTTTTTTCTTTCTGCTAAATAACTTTCAAGCTTTCTGACTTCTTGCTCAGACCTGGTGTGAATCAGCAGAGCTGCACTGCAGCAAATATATCTGTAACTACTTATGCACAATGAGTACCTGCTTCTTAAACCATAGCAGTACTCTTTAGGATCTACAAGATTATCATCTTTATAATCTGTTGGATTATTATCCATCAGGAGATTTTAACACTAATTTCTATCACTGGCTTTTTAGCCCATCATACTGGTGGTACACACGTCTCCCCTTCCCTCGCTTTCCCTGAGAAATGTGGTAACTCATCCAGGTGCTAACAGCTCTCCAGTAAAAAGAACTATCTAAGTTTCCCTCCAAAAAGCAATTTTAACTGAACCCCCGCTTTTCTCTTTAAATTGTGTGTGGCCTTTTTCTGTTTCATACTCTATCTAACAGGATGTGTTGGAGGACGAATAGGAATAAAATCTATGCAAGTGGAGAGGGGAATGTGTTAATAATCTCCACAGTTAGGTTATAAATTAGAATTATATTTCTTCTACCCTGGGAGGTTATTTTAATCTCAACACTATGAACATTTCTTATGGCCCATTGCACATATGCCACCCACCAAGGACATTG
Organism: Aramus guarauna; assembly: GCA_013400195.1. Lineage (NCBI taxonomy): Eukaryota > Metazoa > Chordata > Aves > Gruiformes > Aramidae > Aramus > Aramus guarauna. Next base: position 41,243 of record VXBL01008644.1, read on the forward strand.
AATCTGGGTTGTAAAGAAGATGCTGACCTCCAGAAAAGGTTCCATAGTTCAAGCTTAGGATGTCAAAATAGGAACGGATCCTATCCAACAGAGGCAGGGCTGTGACTTCCGACTATTCTTGTTTTATCCCAGTGGGTTGTACTGTAGGATATCAAAGGCCTGGGAATTGCAAAGCGATCTACGGGATGCAGACACCAGTCTGTTTGTGCAAATGGAAGGTGTGCGGCTAAACTCTCACAGGGGTGATTTGCAAACTGAATTGTTTGGGATGAAATTAAGTACACGCATAGACTCTTCAGCATACGGTACTGTGTTATATTGTGATATACTGCGATTATCTGCTCTCTATTACCCATCTCCTTTGAGAGGGCTCCTTTACAGTACTGGCATCTGATATTACTTCTTCCTGCATCAATGATTTGTGCCTGGCAAAGGATGTCATTTAGCGGGTCACCTCCCTCCAGTCTTTCTTCCTTGAGGAGGGGAGCTGCATTATGTAGCAGGGCATGCCCCAAGCCCTCCTCTGTGCAGCAAGCTTTTCTTCTAGGCAGCCTTCAGCAGAGCAGCCACCAGCCTTCTCCGGCACCAATTCGACAGCCCCGTGTTCCCGTGACAGTCTGGCACCACTACTCACATGGCACCTTTGAGGGTTTTTTCCCTTCCGTCTCCTTGCTTGACACCTGCTCGTCCTGCTCGTTCTGAAACCTGTCCTTTCTGACTTACGAGGTTTTAGCCTTTTTTTTCCCTCCAATGTCTTTCCCTTGCCCCGGTGGCTGTCCATACGAAACACCCCCTTTTCTGCCAGCTGAGGGAGCTTTGTTCAAAGCCAGACAAAAGCTCTCCATCGCTGTCCTTGTTATGTGGGGGCCTACACAGTAGGTAGCTGCCACGCCAAGTACGAACGTGTGATAAAGTTTCCATGGGGGAGTTTTCCCTTTCAAAGTCTTTCCTTCTACTTCTCAAAAGCAGCGGTCAGCAATGTCTATCTTCCAGTATTTTCCCACAGTTACTTCATGATTTTAATTTTACATTAAACCAAAATCCTCCCTTTGGCCTTGGATGAAAGGTGAGATAGGACATATTGATAGATGAGTACCATTTTCTCCTAAAGGTAGGGCCAAAGACATTACTTTATACTGGGATTATCTAAAACCTAGCAAGTATTGAAACAGGTTTTTTATTTCAAAACCATTCCATACAATTTCATTTTCCAGAGAAAAAGCAAAGTCTCTGATGATCTTTTTGCAACAGGTTCTACACGTGGGTTGGAAAAGCCAGCACATCACCTTTTTTTGTCCTCAGAATGTAAAGAAGTCTTTGAAGTATTTCTCTCTCATTTCCTTGTAGTAAGTTATCATTTACCAAAGAGCAGCATACTCATACATTATTTAATGCTTACGGGGCCCTCAGGTGTCCAGCATTTTGTTTTAAGTGGGCACATATTTACAAACAACCCTACCGTGTGTACCACTCTGTGCAGAAGTGGGTCCTGCAGAAACAGCAAACACAAGTTTGGGGCAGGAAGGGAAAAATTAGGTCCAATCAGTCTGCTCCCCCACTTCCATTTACAAGGGTACGTTGGTTATTTTAAAGCCTACCCAGGACACTAGCACCTCTATGAAACCCTCACGCAACCGACAGTGCTTAAGGACTTTTGATCCAAAAATATTCCAGAGTGCAGAATCCCCTAAAGTCGCGAGGAAATATTTGGTTTTATAGTGAGTCAGCTCGCCACACAAGCTAATTTAATGGCACACCACGTAAAGAGGAACAGCCGTTGACCCAGGGACATACGAGCTTTAACTGTTAACCTCCCGGTAAAAAAAAACACGTGACACTTGTCAGAAGACTGATTGAAGAAGCTGTTCGGCTCTTCATAGCTCAACAGCGTGAAGTATCTGCGTGGAGCCTGGGGAGATGGAAGTCACAAAGCATGGAAAAAATTGTTCAAAGCAGCTTATAGTCAGTTACAAAGCTGCTACTTCCAATGGAATGATAATAACCGCAACTTTCTTCTGGGGCTGGACGCTACAGAAACCAGTGGAGTATTTCCTGTCTGATGCAAGGGATGCTTTGCAATCAGGGAAAAGCACAGTCAAGTAAAACTGGTACCAATTGTACCAACACACCAACATGCACTGTAAAATGTAGTAGAAATCATGCCAGACTTTCCGAGGAAACTGGGATTTATTTAATTTTTTTTCAGAAATACTTGAAATGTGTAAAATTTTGTTACAACTTCAAGCATAACAGCAAGCCTTTCTCTTTTAACTTGCTCCAGTGAAAGAGTTTAAAGAGGGTTCTCCTTTCTTCAAGCCTCATCACACGGTGTCATTTGAAAACATACAGTTAGGGCAACAGATACAACCCCCGATGTACCGAAATACTGTCAAGGACGGCGGGGGAGTTGACTGTCTGGACCGTGTTTCATCTGGGCTTTGCCTCATTGCTTCTGGGTATGGACTACCGCGTTTCCCTGGGACTTCTGATCAGTCCGTCACGCTGAATCTGGAATGTCTGTGTGTTCCCAGGTTCACTCACGTTACGGATACATTTTGAAAACAAGTCACTAGGCACTGCCCATGGCACTCAAACAACAAATACCCTCTACTTTAAAAACATTTCTGGGGAAAACAAAAGTTTAGCAGAAAATTTCATATTGCAGAATTTTAGATACTGTACAAAACGCACACAAAAATGTTCACAGCTACAGGTCCCCTTGCAAACCATTTTAAAACGAACAGTGATAAAGGAGGTAGCATTTGGAGACTTGGATTAGAAGGTGTATCCTGGTCACTGTGACAGCTTCCATGGTACGTTTCAGTCCAAAGAAAAATGCTCGCTTATGACCTGCTGAAACTAAAAATCCTTTATGGGGTTATCCATGACTCTCTTTTCTAACTGCAAACGGCTGCTTAACATAGAAAGATGAAAAATAATAGAATGCACCTTGTAAAATGGCAAGGAGCTTAAGTAACACATCCCAAACACAGCTTTTGCATTGTTTTAAAACGATCTCATTTGAAAGCCAAGCAAACTAATTCAGTTTTAACCTCCATTGCCTTTCATATCAGTATTATGGCAATACAGAGGGATGATACTTAAGCTTACATCGTACTGTAATCACTGCCGCAGCTCTCACAAGAGAGCAGGTATTAACAGGGAGGACAGAGGGAAGAGAAAAGGCAGCAGCCAGTTTAGAGACGGGGGGGAAATGAAATTCTTCCCAGCTCCCCGGCAAACAGCTATCTCCTTCGCTGACTTTCAGCGCGCAGACTTAAACCCGTCACTTAATCCGACCGCGGCGAGCTGGAAAGGCTTATTCGCTCACCGATGATACCTGTTGACCGGTTTGTCTCCCTCTCAGTTTCAAATCCTCTGTTGCTGTCAGCGACACATGCTTTCCTGCTCATCTGGGGTGGCCCAGCCTCATTAGCAAAGGATTTTGTGCATGTTAGTTAATTGAGCCCCATTCCCGCCACCTGCCACTCGCGAGCCTCATCTGCGCACTAACTGCTTCTAATTGTCATCATACGGCCGGCGCGCCGCAACAACTTGAGAACAGACCCGTAGCAGCACGCGCCGGGCAGGGCTCTCCCGTGATCTGGGGAGCGTCGGTGCGGCGAGAGGTGGCGAGTGTAACAATTTATCAGGGGATCAGATGTTCGGAGAGGAAAGGCACCTTGTGCTAACATCAGGTGCTAAAGCTTTGATGTTTATTATCATGTCAGACGCTAAGTCGAGCCGCATCTCGCTGGTAAGGCGACTTGATAAATGGATCGGCGCTAGCCTCTCCGCCGCCTTATTGACAACGGAGATGTAAATGGGGAGGGGGAGCAAGTACAATGATTTAAACATATGTGAAGTTTTGCAGCTCATTAATCTACAGCATAAATCCCACAGCAGAAGTCCCATCACTTGCGAGGACTGGACAGGACAAAGCACGAAGAAAAAGGTATTCTGGAGGGACGAGGCTGTGAGAGGGAGCGGACAAATTGACCTGCTATGTTTTTGACATCTCCAACGTTTATGCATAAACCGGTGCTGCTGGGCATTTTGTTCTGAGCAAATGCAAAACGGATGCAATCTTTAATCTTGGAGGATCCAGCAGCGTAAGTGGGAAATTCCCATTTTCCACAGACCTCTTAAATATGCAGGCTGTCCACACGTTGCAAAACATTTCCCTGTCCTGAGGAGTGGTGGTCTTAAAAGAGCAGATAATAAATTGCAATAGTATTAAAAAAGTAGATAAATTCCCATAGTAAGGAATGTCAAAGATAAAATCAGATAAATTACAATAGTAAATAGTGTCAAAAAAGAAAAACAGGACAAAATTCATCAGTTTTTCTGTGCACAGCTCATTAGTATCATTAATTGTAAACTAGTTTTCCTGTACCACTTGGTAAGATATTTCCAGATATACTGTGAATGTGTTCTGAGATATATGTTTTTAAAGAATACACGGATATTGTAAAAAACAGGCCATTTCTGAGCTACATCTGTAAATGCAAGGGAGTATCTGCTGATGATGTGAAAAGCTGATTTAAACGTTGATAAACTCTGCCATCTGATACTCAGTTGCAGCACAGTGTCAGGCTTGGAGATCCGCACTGCATGCACTGAAACTGGGACCACCTCATAATGATCCTGCAATGCCTCCTCCACCAGTTGGGATCAATTTCTTTCCCCCCGGCACCCCTCTGTGCCTGGGCACCCCCCTAGATCCTGGTCCAGGATTCCCCATGGAGACCTTGCAGCTCGGAAAACAAGGGAATTCTCCCACAAAACAGACATTAAAGCAATGGTGAGACAATTGCTCTCTCAGGAATAACCTTCCTGTGGCAGCATACCCTGCAATACAATTTTCTCCTTCAGACTCCTTCTCCCAAGCCTCTGCTCCCTACTGCAGATGGCTTCCAGGTGCTGCCTGCAGACTTCAGGACACTCCATACGCCCCCACCACTCCTTCCCTCCTGCCCCTGTCCACCTTTTGCTGGGTTAAGCCATTGACCAGTGAAGTTGCACAGGGTCTATCCTTGGTTTACAAGACCTACCCAAGCAAAGCCCCGAGCATCCTGGTCTGATCCCAGAGCTGGCCCTGCTTGCGGCAGGGGTTGGACCAGAGACCTCCTGAAACCCTTCCAACCTAAACTGAACCCTCTGATAAAAGCAACCCAGGACATTACAAGCCAGGCAGACCCCTGTATGCAAAATTCAGTGAAGGATTCAGGGAAAAAAACTCTTGAGCCAGCTATCTTCAAGGGGGCTGGCAGTCCAGGAGATGGGGGCATCTCACCTTACTTGAGCCTCTTGAAGGTTCAGCATCTACACTGAACTGTAGGCTGAACTACACTGTAGTTGTCCTCTAGTCAGTGGAAGAACTGCGCACCACCCGAGTGCGAACAGCCCCACACGTCTCAAGCCCCTGCCTTCAGACAGGACAATACCTCTCTGGCAGAGCAGGTCTTTTTCCAAGAGTGCATCAAGAAGTCTATGCGACCAGTCGGGGTGGAAGTACAGCAAGGCAAAGCTGCAAGGGATCTTAGAAATGGTGCTTGGGCTGTCTCACAAGTTTTACTTCTTCTCTTCTTCTTTTGCAGTGGAGAAGTGCAGGCAAATTCTAAAAATCAATTCTGCTGGTTATTTTATTAACAAACCCCTAGATGACAATCAGGGAGGAGAACAGTAACAGTCAAAGATATGATCTGCCATGACTCCAGTTGACGTGGTAGCTCAAAACACAGTAGTTCAGTAAGAATGAAGTGTGCTGGTGATCTCAAACACCAGCCTGACTTCCAGATATGCTAAGGTAAAATGGAGTGTTACATCAAGTCCCCTCCCGCACCTTGAAAAACCAAGACAGCTTTTATTTAGGCATCAAAACATAAGCAATTTCAGTGCTTCATTTTGTGCACCCAGGATGAAGCAGTAAGTCCCGTGATAGACCGCAGCTGTACAGTCACAGGGCAGGCTTCCCTGGCTCACGCAAGCCCAGGTTTTCAGAAAAGGTCGGGGCTGACCGAGAACATCTCTTACTGGACAGTCTTTGAACATCATACTATATTAGCCTTTTTTTCCTTTTTCTTTTTACATCTGTTTCTATAGACACCCATACCAGCAATGAAGCAATGCTGCTTCAGGCTTCAATTCATACTGATTCACAAATGCCCGCCGCTGATCCCTCGGTAAATAGAACCGCAGTCCCTTGAATGCAAAAGATCTAAAGAAATTGCCTTTTAAGTTGCAGACCTAAAGCTGGCCCATCACAATGCTTTTTCTTGATGCCTTGCCTAGGATTTCTCTTTATTTTCTTTTTGTGGTTTTGTTTACTCAGTTAAAGATTATCCTGACAAAGGAAAAGAAAGAGATTTTATTTTTAGAAACATTTTAATTTTTTTTTAGGATAGGCACGGATGTATCATTTTCTGCCTTAAGAGTGTACTCACTGTATACTATCCTCCGGTGCAAATGCAGTGTCCAAAAAACCCTAGTGGCATGTTTTTAAGCCTCTTGATTAACTTCTACAGGAGGAAGTTTTAAAATGGTGAAGTTAAAAACTGTTTTTATAATTCCGAGAGTGCACTGTGGTGCTTAGGTACAGCAAGAAGCAACTAAAAAATTTGTATGGGTCTATGTATATATCCTGCATGTCACAAAAGGATAAATATTACGTCGTAAAAAATCTGAATTTTGCCATTTTACACTGATAGCCAGAAAGAGTTTTAGTCCTGTTTGGCTTCTGCAGGTGACAGCAATGCGAGAAAGGAATTTAACAGCATGAAGTGTCTCTGTAACAGGCAGTGCAGAACTGACTGGGGTGCCACTAATTATTAGCGTCATTCTGCTGCTGAAATTCTGACAGGTTTTCCAGAACACTAACAGCTCTCTCTAAAATATTTTGACCACCTTATAGAATATAATATTTTAAAAGAAATTAATAATCCAATGTACTAAGGGAGTGCTAGATGTAGAGAGCTTTAGTTCACTCTGATTTCTTTTCTGCTATATCACAGAGCTCGTATCAGCAATAGTAAGTCACGCTTTGTATGCACTAACACTGTAGTGGAATTATCGGGGGTTTTTTTAAAAAAATCTTTGAGTGAAGTCTTAAACTCCAGAAGCAGAACTCTCCCGTAACTGCAGAGCTTAGTGTAAATGCATAATCCTTGATATACGTGATCTTTTTGTCCCCTGGCCTGTGAACTGGAGGCTGGGGCTTTGCTGCTCCGGAGATGTGGCAGACTTCAGAAGAAGAATGGCAGTTTGACACCGCACTGTCACAGTGAAAGCGGGTCCTTCATGTGACCCAGGCTCGGAGGCTGATGCTCTGTACCCAATAACAGCTGAAGCTGCATCTGCCACGTTTCGTGGGCCCGCCACACCATGCTGTGTGACCAGCTGCCTCTGTTTACGCTCGGCCCCTCGCAGCCTTCTGGCCGGGCTGCAGCCAGCCGCAGCCCCGTGCTCCGGCGCAGGGCTTCAGATGTCGACGTGCGCCAGTCGCGGCACCGCAGGACGCCCAGCGCTTCGGGAAGGCTGGGAAAAGGTCTGCCGGCTCTGCGAGCAGCAAAGCGAAGCCGGCGAAGCGTCGTCGCGAGCGGCTTCTTTGCACGGGGGGGAAGTTCTGGCTAAAAACTCTCTAGCAGGTAAAAGAAGTGAGGCTCTGGGAAAGCCGCTGAAGACAGTCACCTTAAAAACTCTTTTCATCAAAAATAAATTGTCTGTACTGCTCTGGAACGGCATAGTCTTAATCAAATCAGATGGCATTCTGCGCAGCCTACAAATAGCGATAGCTAACACCACTTTCCTCAGGCCAGGTGTCATCACAGACACAGAAATCCCCAATATGGCAGGGCAGTAAGTCTTTATCACGAGCACGGTAAACGCCTCCTCCTCACCTTTTTGGAGAGGACAGGAAAGGGCCCGATCCTGCAGTTTCAGTAGCACAAGAAGAATTTGCAGGATCAGGCCCAGGTATCTTTCCATCTCCTAAGAAAACAAAGCAATCGCACTTCATCGGCCCCCCCCGCTGATTGCTGCCATGGCACACCGCTTCCCGCTCATCCCTTAAAGACGGCCCTGGGACCAGAGGCAGAAATCCCTTAGACAGAAAATAATTTTGTCTTCAATAATGAGAGTTTCAAAGCAGTAATAAAATTGGCACTGTAATACGAGAGCACTGGACCTAAAGGCACGGGATGAGCCTCCCAGGAGGCAGGTCCCGGCACTGCCAGGCTCAGCCTGCTCTGAGTGCTCCTGGGCTTGGTCAAGAGCATCAATGTGCCGCCGGTACAGCCCTCCGGTAACAAAAACAGTGCTGAGCTGCGTGTAACTCAGTCCCCGGCAGCTTGGCTGCAGATAGAGCTGACTCCTGAGCCTCTGCCTTTGAGAAAAGTTTGATTAGTCTTGGTTACGGCTTTTACCTAAATGGAAACCAGAAAAAAAAAAAAAAAAAAAAGAAACAAACAAACCCCAACCCCACAAAACGTAGCAGAGATTCCTTCAAGTCTTTGCATGACAGCAAAACTTCTGTCCTGGTCACAAGTATCTTTCTGAGTAAAATACCATGGACAACTGGGAGATTCTTTCTTTGACAGTGATCTAAAAAGACTTTTTCAAAATAAAAATTCTCCTTTCAACATAAAGTAACTACTCCCACAGACTTAGCTTCTCCTAGTCCTTTCATTTCTCAGCTTAAAAATTATTCTGATGCTGGAGAATTACAGGCGAGAACAGGCAGAATCAAGTATGCTGATAATTTTTGCTTCTTTCTCCTGCTAGATTATTGAAGACACCAGTCTAAGAATGATTAAGGGACACTGAGCTAAATTCCCATTCTCCAGAGCTGGAAAAGTGTATAAAGAAAAGGAAGCTTGATCCTTGGTAATTCACCAGCATAACGGATGTTTAAGAAAAATGCTACCACTCCTTCACTGCAGATGCAATTAAGGAGGTTGTCAATAAGAATGCAAAGAGCAGTCAAGCACTTAAACAGTCTTAAAAATGTTATGGAAAGAGTTGTCACTAGAAATCCTGTTCACAGTTCTAAAGTCACTGAGTAGGACATCCTGAGGGAAGACCTGGGACATTAGCCCTGCGTCTCTCATGTTGAGCGCTTCCCACTGTCAGTCTGGAGGAAGAACAACTCCACCTCCCAGAATTAGAGCTGCCTAAATTACAGCTCAATGTTGTGGTTTAACCTGGCCGGCAGCTAAAACAACCACACAGCTGTTCACTCACTCCCCACCCTGCAGTGGGATGGGAGAGAAAATCAGAAAAAAAAAAAAAAAGTAAAACTTGTGGGTCAAGATAAAGAAAGTTTAATAGGACAGACAAGGAATAGAATAATAATAATAATGCTAAATAATATACAAAACAAGTGATGCACAGCACAGTTGCTCACCACTTGCAGACCACCAATGCCCAGCTAGTTCCCGAGCAGCAGTCTAAATCCCCGGCCAGCTTGCCCCAAGTTATATACTGAGCATGACATCATAGGGTATGGAATATCCCTTGGGCCAGTTTGGGTCAGCTGCCCTTGTCCCCTCGCAGCTTCTTGTGCACCCCCAGCCCTCTTGCTGGCAGGGCAGTATGAGAAACAGAAAAGTCCCTGACTTAGTGTAAACCTTGCCTAGCAGCAACCAAAATATCAGTGTGTTATCAGCATTATTCTCATCCTAAATCCAAAACACAGCACTATACCTGCTACTAGGAAGAAAATTAACTCTATCCCAGCTGAAACCAGGACACAGATAATGCCAAGGACAGCAGTGATGGTTCCTTATCCAGAACACTCCCTCCTGACCCAGGACACCCCGAGACAATTTCCTTTGCAAGTGAAGGGGATGGGGACACACCTCTTCTAGCCACTGAGTGCAAGCTCAAGCCACTGGGCACTGCCATGTCCCGCACAGTCTTCTCTGCACTCAGCGTGGCAGATGATAGCCTGCTCTGCGCAACACACACACTTACGCATTGGCAGGAGGAGGGCGGGGTGTTTTCTCAATGCAGTTATAACCTTTGGGACAGAAGAAACTAGGATAACTCTCCCTAATCTTTAAATAGTTTGCATTATTTGTTTTACTCCCCAGAATGCCTAAGTCTGGTCTTCTAGAAGGTGCAGTAGATGCTATTGACCTGGGACCCCAAGTTACTGGATTGCTGTTATTTTGAGAGGGCCACATTCATGATGTTCATCCATTGAGCACTTGTCACAACATGAAACAGAGATTCAGATATTTGTTTCTACCAGAATACACGTTCAAACCACTGTCAGCCTTCTCTTCAACAAAACATATTAATACCCACTTTTCCTTTCACAAGGCCTTACAGTATAGTCCTGAGGGCATTCATTACAGTAGTAGAAGACGCAGGTTCAAATTCCTTTGGGCACAAGTGGACGTTAAACCAAATTGTTGGCTACTAGAAAAACAGCATTTGCAAGGAAAATAGCAGCTGTGTTCTGAGGAAGTCAGGTGAACCATGGCTAGGAAGCAAGACTGGTAGTGAATGATGGATTCATGAGTCTCAGCTCAACATGTCAGATTGAGCACAGAGATTTGGGGTCAGCGTCATCCACATCAGAGCAGTGCTAGGCACACCTCTAAGCAGACATTTAGGCAGCTCCAAGGTCAGGCGGCACCCCAGTCATCTGAGACTGTAAGTTAGGGAGCCTGTGGCAGCAACTGGTGCCCAAGTCTTCAGGTGGCACAGACTGCCCACCCTCTACTCAGACTGGTCTCTCACCTACTTGGTGAGACACTTTGGTGAGAATGGCAGGTACCCACCGTTGTCAGTTGTGCTTACGAAAATAGAGAATTGCAGAGAGCTTGTGATGAAGAAAGCAAGCTAGATATATTCACAGATTAATTGAAGACCGTGACTCACTATTAACAAACACCTTCTGAGAGAAAAAGGTATCTAGGCTTTTTTCTAAGGGACGGGGTTTAGTGGTGGACTTGGCAGTGTTAGGTTTATGGTTGCACTTGATGATCTTAAGGGTCTCTTCCAACCTAAATGATGCTATGATTCTATAATTAAACACAGTTGACAGTTCTGATTGTTCTTTTGCATGATTCCTGCAAAGTGTCATTCAGTCTCCTCGAGGATAAATCCTGTGGTGTAAGCTAGCATTATTCCCTCAATAATATAGCTATGAATATTTAAAATTATGTAAAACTTTAAAAATATTTACAAACTCTTGAAGTCATCCATTCATAATTGTTGCACAAAAGCTAAGCAGCGGTATGCATTGGAAGGAGAAGTCAGACATTACTGTAAAGGTTGCTAGTATTTTCCTGACACCAATCCACATTTTGCAGTGATGCTTCCAGATGGTGAGGGAAGGCTGAACTTTGGCAATTAAATTCAGTGCTGATTTCAAACATGGAAGGGCACCTTCAACCTTTCCTCCACCTAGCCTTAAACTCCAGTGAAGAAAAGGAAAGGGGAAAGCAGTTGTGTCTGCTCAAATGTTTTGTTGGGGAAAAAGAAAAATATTCACTTCCTAAAATCTCAGCAAGGACAGAAATAGTAGCTGCAGCACAGAAACGAGCAGAGATCCAGCTGGAGCTTCACATCCTACAGATGCAAGGGCAGCAGGAGTGGAAAATGCTGAACACTTCCGAGGATCAGATCTTAAACATGGCATGCTGGCAGAGCCTGCCTCTCTTTCACCACATTTCTGTTTTTAACATCCACAACTGCTTTCTTTCAGATTCATATTCCACATATAGCAAAGAAGCGTCAGGCTGAATGAGTGCATGCAAAATTTTGAATTTCTGGAAATCACTGCTCTTTAGCAATAAAGAGTGAAGAAACATAAAATTACCTGTTATTCCATTTTGAGGATGGAAACTGAGTAATTTGATATAGTCCATGAAGACATTTCCTAGAAGCAAATACACAGATGAATGGGTCTCTCAAAAACTATCCCAGTAGTTTGTAGGTGACAGCTAAGTATTAATATGTAAACTGTTTTTAGTGCTGCTTTTCCACCTAACCAGGGAATGGATCTTCTGTTCAGAGTGAGCATCATTAAGGGTTACATGGTGTCATGGCTGTTCAGTCAGTCTATGAACTTTTGTGAGGACGAGCTCACCAGCACAAGCCAGACTTCACTGGCATGCTGATGAGTGCCTGGGCACCAAAGTCTCGTACATGTGTCACGACCCTGTTTGTTCTCAGACCAGCGGCTCATTCATCCTCAGTAGTCACATCACTCACACTTCCAGTGGAGAATCCACCTGTGCTTTCGGAGCTCTTGCTTACATCACGTGTGCCGGGCTGATGCTCCCAGCGCCATAAAGGCAGTTGGGATTGTCTTGCTGGAGTTCATGCAGCTGTTTGCAACATGGTTTTGCAACATGGTTTTGCAACATGCAAAGCGTCCTGTGGGTCTGACTTTCACAAGCCAAATGCCTTATGACCTCATATTGCTCCCTTTCATGCTCTTTTTTATTCAAACCATTCACACTCTGAGTTTCACTCCAGCCTTGCTGAACTCTTTTGGTTAGCAAACTGTAATCCAGTTGCCACTGTGGGTGGCGATGGTTATCTGCCTGGTTTGTTTTGGATTGATCTTCTGTTTTCATTTCTTTGACCATATGTCTACCTGGACTTTTAGTGCTGATTTAGCCTCCAAAGGCAACACCCTTGCATTATAGCAACAAAACCATTTTCACTTTGTCTTTGCAATTGGATTAAAATTATATTACGGGTCACATTTACATGCTGTACAGAGCTCCTCTGACATATGTAATGCATTTCATAGTTCCTGCATTTCTCTCAGGTGCCCATGGTTTGTAGATACAGAAGAAAGCACTATTTCAAACTACTTCTTTTCAGATGTTTTGAAAAAAGCTTCAGGTCTAAGAGGATTTTTAACTGCTGCAGCCTGCTGTTCCAGGTATTTTCTTATTTAATTTTCATATCTGACACCTTGCATGGAAAAAGAAAAAAATCACCCAGGAGATCTGAGATTGGTCTGCACCATTCAGTGCTCAGACCATTGCAGAGCACAAGAATTGTCTCAACTGGCTAACGCAACAACCTGTTCAAAGCTAGGGTTTCCCATAGCAAGACTAAAATCCAACATCTTTTAATCTCTCTTTTCCAAAAACAAGCTGGCACACTATCCACAACAAGATATTATCACAGAGATTTTTTTTTTTGAGAACAAAACTTGTTTGCCTGCAGCCTGCAGGCTGAAGGGAAGGATTGTTTGCAGTACAAGATAAATTTCCATAGAAGTGGTTCCAATGCCTTCAGATTTGCACCTGCCAATGGCTGAGGACCCAGACTAAAATGAAAGTGTTGAATTTGGTCTGTAAGACCTTTCATAGATTGGGGCATTCCTCTTTTGAAGGACAGTATATTTTATCTGGGCCACACTGACCCAGCTGCAATGTACAGCATCATTTATATTGCAGCTACCAGGAAAGTATAAGGGTCTCTCAGCTTTGATGAGTCCTACAGCTTTGAATTCTGCATGTGGCAGAGCCCATCTGTTTCAGTAAGCCCAGCCATGAGGAGAGGAGCTAAGACCTCATGGAGATATGTTCTTCTAGAGGTTTAAGCTGAAGGGCTGTATTATGCTTTTTAAGAATTTACTGTTTCAGTTTGGCTTTCTTCATGGTGTGTAACTGTAATAAGCTGCCACAGAACGAGTATCTTTGCACCAGAATCCTTGCATACTATTTTTAAATCATAAATTCCTGAAACAATTATGCTCCTGCCAGTTCAAGACACTTATTCTGACAAGTGAGGAAATGTCAAAAGAGTCAGTAAAAACTTCTCTATGACTCCAGCCACTCCACAAAATCCTGGCTCCACTGAGTCCAGCAGCAAAATTACCTGTCTTCCTACTAACCGGCCACACCTCAGTAAATGAAAGTCTTCACATGTTATATTCTATTCCCATTCTGAGGGATTCTATTCTAATTAATCAGAGATTTTAGGAATGACCTCTAAACTTCCTGAAAAATCAACCATGTTGTCCTCCAGTCCAGCAATGACTTTCATATGATGCTTCTCATATCTTGTAATAAATTCACAGATGGACCATCCTTGTCCTTCCAACGCCTAAGAATAACTCCTAAGTACTGTTCCCAGGGGATTTGATTTAGTTTACACACATCTGCTGAGATACGTGTCTTTGAGCCCAGATTAAGTCTTTGTTTGACTATATTTGAGCATTTGTGAAACTACTTGGCAAGAATGTCCTTATTTTATTCATTCAAAACATGTACTGATTGTTGCCAGTGTGATCTGAAAACCTCCGACAGAATTGTTGTCTTTTACTTCCAACCTATTCACAGGGAGAAGGAAACCAATTGCAGAAAATGGTCCACTACATTAGCCCTAAAGCTGTCCTCCCCCCAGAGTGTCTCTTCTTTATAAAAAAAATAAAAAAATTCTATTTTTGAGCAAGTGTATTTCAGACTCAAATCTTTTCCTAACTAGACTAGTAATATTTTGCTTTATTAACCCCTGTCTCAGTGAAGTGAGGATGCCAAGACCGTGGTTGTAGCTCGCAAAAGCAAAATGTGTCTTGCAAAGAGTACATGACATTTCCAGTTACGTCCTGGACTGCCTCAGCAACATACAACTTAAGACTTCCTTTCTGAGTGTAAACCTAGTCTGTCACACAGCAAGACCACAAAGCTGAAGCCCTGGAATTTGCAGTGAGAATTTGCACAGCCCAGCACCTCAGGAGGACAGTACATCAGGGCTTGAAGTTTGTGCAATTTTGTAGTACGCAACTGCGTTAACTTGCTGATCTGTTTTTCTCAGTAGATCTCATCTTTCCCCACTAGCAGAAGCTCTCTATGTCAGGTTACTTCCATAAATACTGTTACGACACCATTGACCAGAACAACAATGCCCAAGAGAAGCAATACCTGCGTGTTTCTATAGGAAATACGGCATGTGGTAAGTTCTGGTGACTCATCAGGTTACTGCAGGCCAGCCCCATTGAACTTTCGCATCCTTGGTGTGTAAACAATAAGCTGGTCCTCGCTGCAACATAAAATGTACCAGCTCAGGTGTCTGCTAGCGAGATTATTATTACTATTATTTTCACAGAGAAAAGGGGAGGATCCTGCTGTCTGGGGACACAAAGAGCTGGTTCTTCCTCTCTCCTTCAGGAGCAGAATGTAGTGTAGGCAGATGCAAAAGGATATTTTTGGGAAAGAGTGAATCAGATTCCTCCTCCCGGCTGTGCCCCCAACCACTCCTGAGGTAGGTGGCAGGACAGAGAAACAAGGCTGTAACAGCATGGGCAAGGGCAGGCTCAAAGTAGTGGCTTCATGGCCGTCCTGACAAGGCAAGGACAACCCTGGGGCCGGGGCAGAAACTTCCATGCTGTGATCCCTATACTCTCCTACTGTGGCAATGAGCCTGCTTTGGGCAGATTTACTCCATGCCTAAAGGGCTGCCCATCACACAGCTTTTATTAGGACCTAAGCAGCACCTCGAAGCACAGGCACAGACCAGCATCATGCTGCATGAGGTCCTGCATGAGACAGGTCAAAGCAATGGCCTCTCCTCCCAACAGCAAGCAGAAGATACATGCAAATAAAACCACAGGTGGTTTCTGTGCATCTACAGACCTTCTAGAAAGCTGCTGGATGTTTTGTAGAAACAAATGGTTTATAAGTCATGCTTTAAAATCTAACATAGCTGATGCCACAGGAAGCCCAACCAAGGGAAGTCAAAAGCCATAGGACCTGCATAACCCCCTCGTGCTTAACCACAAAGAGCAAGCCTAAGCTAGCTAGAGCTTGTTTCACCAGACACAGTCTGGTGGGGAAAAGCAGCTTTGTGTTTGCTTCGTGGGAAGAGCTCTGCCCAGAGACAGAGTTATTCTGACACTTAACTTGAGCTGATGTTTCTAAGTGCAGATGCAACAAGACCTGCCCTGTTCAGAGCACAGTCCCAGAAGTTTTGGGAAGCATTACCCATACAAGGCTGGTCCCTTCTCAATGCCACTTAAAAATTTTCTTTCTCTTAGCTGTATAAGTGCAATACTATGTATTTTTCCTTCCATGCAATATTTGTGTTGCATTTTCCTCTGTTTACAGCACTCCCTACTTAGGAGTGTTAGTAAAGTTCTTCCAAATTTGCTCCTTTGATGTACTCTGTTTCTGTAGGGAATTTCTCACCTCCAGCTTAATCTGAGGACCAACAGTAGTGCCCTCACATATTATCCTACCTTTTACTCAGAATGAAAATCAATTTTAAAACATGAAAAACAACTAAAACCTCTCCCATTCCAGCATATTCTTAAGCATTCTGGCCAGGAGCTGTCTTGCCAGCAGTAGGTTGACAAGTCCCAGGCAAGACTGTCAAACAGGGGATGAAATAAAGCTCACTCCTTTCAAAACATTAAAACGTCTTTTATTTTACCTCCCCATCTCCTGGAGTGGCCATGTTCCCTGAGCACAGGGTAGCCATGCTGCAACGATCCCCATCCCAGCACTACCACCTTGCACTGGAGGAGAGAAAAGCAGCCAGTCCACACACTCCTAGCCAATTTCTGTATGACTTAGATTCCTCTCCTTAGCTCTCCCTTATTATTTTGGTTTAATTACTGCTGGAACAAGCCCAAATATCTGGGTACATGTCATAAAGTCAATTTCTAAATAAGGACTTGTTGCATCGAAGTCATTATTTACAATCACTGAGTCCCCAAGCTGTTTGCCCATCAAGTCCCTCTCCTCCTCTGGCAAGCGCTGCTAACAGCAGTCACAGCTGGGAGGGGAGGAAAGGGGCTTAGAGGGGAAACATGGACACGCTGTGACCTTGTCAAGGGTCTCCTAAAGTCCAGCTGACAAGTGCTCAGTTGTCTGCAATGGTTATGGTCTCCTCCAATGTCCCCATCGTGTCAGCAGAGCAACAGCAAAGGTGGCTGGGGACCCAGGTAGTTTCTAGGCTTTGGGAAGACGGGGATGACACACCACAGATTTGGGGCGAGCTGTTTCTTTGCCCTTACAGTGCCTCAGTTCCCGGCCCCTGAAACAGAGGAAAGAGCGGTTCTTTACACGCCAGGGCAGGTGCTGCAAAGACAAACCTGTAGTGCTTGTGGCAACAGTGACCCGTGCGTGAACGTGTGCGACGTGCTGAGCCCACTACCACACTTGCACACCAGGTATTCCCTTCCCACGTCCCTCTCTGGAGCACTAAACGAGACCCGCAGCAGATGAGAGACCAGGGTTATAATAAGGAGGTGCCCGTATCGCTGCAGCCGGAGGAGACATCAGAGAAAGCAAAGGACACAGGAGCTGCCAGAAGCGGAGCAAGAGGAGCGGATGTTTTGCAAGTGTTCAGCGTGCAGCCATAGGGGAGGGTGTTACCCTGTCTTTTATATCAACACATGGCAGTCTCAGTGTGACTCCATGTTGGCTGTTGTGCCTCCAGGAAAGCAGAGAAGGAATGCAGACCCCGGCACACGAGACTACCCGTCCATCCTTTGGAAGAACTGATGGGAGCTTTTTGTACGCCTGCCAAAGGGGAAAAAATAGCAACACAATTTACCTGGGAACAGATGGACCTTCCTAGAGAGCCAGCCTTAATTAACCAACAAGACAACTTAACAGCCTCAGGCCGCGGCACGTCGCAGAGGCCTCGCCGGAGCGGCGCAGGGCAGCAGCCCAGCCAGTGAAGAAGCGCGGAGCCAGGCAAAGCCCCGGGCTGGGCACGGCAAGCACAGGGGCAGCCAGCGAGTCGAAGATGTCACTTGTTCCTTGCTCTCCCCGACGCTCCACCATATCACATATCACGACGCCGACACCGCGGCCTGGGGCCGGCGCTTGGGAGGAGAGACCGCAACCGGAAAGGCCAAGGACGTTTGCATTTCGGGACAGGGAGGGGAAGCGGCACGCTGCGGTGCCGGACCTGAAAGCCTGCCAGGAAAAAGCCCCCTCGCCGGCTGCTCGAAAGAGGTCACCTGCGGCGCCCTGTGCCGTCTGTTTTCTCAGTTTTGTCAGAAGTTAGGTGTTGCAAAGTTTATTCGGAAGCGCTCAAAGGGGAGGGGTGAAGAGAAGGAGCACCAAGGGACTACATTTGCCGTGCCGGAGGATGGTTTCTCACTTGGCCAGTTAACAATTTTCTCTTCATTTTCCAGCCCACACATGGTTCTTCCTCAGCAGCTCTTCCCGCCAGGCTCAAGAACCACTAGTGAGTCCTCACGTGCCCCTTTCCTCATAGTAAATGCTACCGGATATCAGACGTGGCCGAGACAGGGCCTCTGTTTCAGACAGTGCATCTGCTGGCTTTCAAACGCACGCATTCACTTTCTTAACCTTGTCCTTAACCTTTTTCTCAGCTTAAAAAAAACCAAATCCTTTTGAGGAGAGTCTCAAAAACCATCCTTCACACATCTGAATTCCTAGACAAGAAAAACAGTGTCTTTTTTTTCCTTTAAAATGATGGCACACACTCCTTTTCTGCACACAACTTGAACCGGCTAGATTTAAAATTTTAAAGCTATATACAGAGTGAAATTGTAAATAAAGAAATGGATGTATAGGACCTGTTGGGAGTTACACAGGGTTTTGTTGAATCTGCTGTTGGGAACTGCAGCCCAAGAGCAAATGCAGTTTACAGGCAAGAGACCAGCAGTGGTTCACAAATAAGACAATTTGATCATTTATATATAATTTTGTATATAGATATGTCTATCTAGGACTGTATACTCAAACACTTAAGGAGAATAAGGACTCTAGTTTTTCCCCTTATTCCCTCCCCCCATTTTTAAATTTTTTAAAAATTGTCAGAAATATGCTGCAGATTAGACCCGGATTATTCTGTATATTCAGCCAGTGAATCAGTGACTGTGCAGCACAGGGCTATCTATAATTTAACATGTAGATAATCTAGAAAGCAAGTACAATTCTCCATCTCTACCCTACCACATGTAGCTGTATGTTTATCTCGGTGGAAGCTATTTCTCTACACCACGTCTGGTTACGTTTGAGGGGTCACATTCCCTTTGATGTGGAACCTTTAAAAGCATCAGGAAACTATTGTTTCCAGCACAGGAATTGTCAGAGTACATCTTTTCCTATAAACTCTGCTTAGCAATATGAAAAGCTCACATCCACGCAGCCAAAGCAAAACCAAGAGTAGGTACACTAGTTCCTGTGATTGTTGGATTAATCTCCACAACGCATGAATACAGTAATTTCAGACTCTTTCTTCTGTATGGATGTTTCAGTTATAGTCACTTGCTTAGTCATAAATGGGTAGCCAGTTAGCTGAAGATTTTTTTTTCCCCTACAGAAATCAAACTATTGGGTTTTGAGCTAATCTTCGTATTTAAAAAAGTGTCAACTGCCTTTGAATATCTGGGATTTTCTGTTAAGGCAAATCAGGAAATTTCTAATATGCTTATTAAAAGACAATTAGCTTCTAATTTTTTATATCATTTAAAAGATGAATAATATTTCCTCCTCTTCTCTGTTAAATGCAGCTGAGCAGAGGTCTCTTTTACATGATGAGCAGACAGTAGGGCAACGTGAAGACTGTCTTCCTCACAATCTAAACAACTCAAGCCCAGTACTTGTAGGCCAAACGTATTCTGTTAGGTTGCAGTCAGCCAAAAATATGAAGAAAACAGCATGAAAAGACAACATATTATTTCTGAGTTCCTTTCTTTTCCTCAGATCTCTATTATTGGCCTTGCATTTCAAATAAGCTCATAGTGTAAGACTATGGTTGGAGCCTTTGGGCAGACCGCTCGGTCTGGCAATATCATGGAGGAGTTTTAGCCCTCCCACTTACCTCCCTCAGGCAACTCTTAAAAAGCAACACACAACTCCTGATCATTAATGATTCATTATCTGTACCCCTCTCTTTCTCTCTTTTGTTCTAACTGTCACAGTGTAACTCTTTGTCTATTTACTGTGTATTATTGGCCAATAACACTTTGTAGAGTCTTTAAAAAGAGCTGTTTACTCAGAGTCAATAACACATTCATCCACAAGGAGTTAATGCTCTCACATACACAAGGGGGGACAGTTTCAGAGGGCTGCACAAATCCCACAGCATTGTTCATGGGGATTTGTGCACAAACTTCTGCTTACCCCTCCTTGGAAATCTACATTTAATTCCGTTGTGTATGGTAATGACAGTGCAGTATGCTAACATATCCATGGCTGGTAACCCAAACAACTTAACAGAATATACTTTTTATGTCATTGTCAGTCATTGATTGGGTAGGTGGTTGGCTTTAGTTGATAGGACAAAGGTGAAAGTCTATCTGCAGCTGAAGAATTCCCGATCAGGAGAAGTACTGGAGGAGATATAATCCAACTGGAACAATGCACTGCAAATGACTGAAGAACATGTGCAGCAACAGCAGCAGTCCTGGGCCTGATAGCAAAGAGAAGCCTCCAGGACACTGCTTGTGCAATGAATTCAAGACATGCAATCTAATCACTGGGAATCTCCATCAAAAGAGATCTTGCACAACAGCAAACCTGCAAACTATCTATCTAAGGACTTTTCAGAACCACAGGAAACAGCACATTAGAAACTTGTACATCCTGGGCATGTATAGAAAACATCTACAAAGCACCATGCAAATTTTACACTCACTGCAAAGCCCAGTACTTCATTACTGCCCCTACTCAGTAATGAAGCAGCACTATTTTACCTACTCACTCAACACTTCTGGAAGAACTGGGCTAACTGAAGTTACTCTCTCCCTTCAGCATTGTTGTCACACAATATATAAAACTACAAACTCACGAAGGGCTTCACAGGATAGGAGGGCAGATAAAGCTCAGTCACATTTTATCAAAATACCAAATTATTGAAATAGGGACTGATACTTTCATTCAACTCCTTCTTTTTGTCAGACAGCAAATTTAAAACAGAACGACTCAGTAAGTCTCTCTCTGGCGCAATAGGTCCTTACCTGTTTTCATTTTCTTTCCCCTAAGTCCTTCCCACTAGCCAGTGATCTCTGAGTTTGAATGAATTATCAGGGTATGCATTTTAGACACCCTAGAAAATGAACCTCAGAATCCTGCCTCTTGTGTGTATTCACAGACTTCCTCGCAGTCCCTAATGCCAGCTGAGGCTGTCAGCACTAAATAACCAAATGGAGAGGAGGACAGCAGGTTGCTCTGCTGCTTTCCCAAACCCCTAGGTTGAACACCAAACCTTGTTAAATCAGTCTGAGAGATCAACAACAATTTTCCCACCTGTGTGATCATCAGTTCTCTCTAATTCATAGAATCACAGAACGGTTTGGGTTGGAAAGGACCTCAAAGACCCTCTAGTTCCAACCCCCTGCCATGGGCAGGGACACCCTCCACTAGACCAGGTTGCCCAAAGGCCCATCCAGCCTGGCCTTGAACACTGCCAGGGATGGGGCATCCACAACCTCTCTGGGCAACCTGTTCCAGTACCTCACCACCCTCACAGTAAAGAATTTTTTCCTAATATCTAATCTAAATCTACCCTCTTTTAGTTTAAACCCATTGCCCCTTGTCTTATTACTCCATGCCCTTGGAAACAGTCCCTCTCCGGCTTTCCTGTAGGCCCCCTTTAGGTGCTGGAAGGCTGCTATAAGATCTCCTTGGAGACCTAATTCACCAGCTTCGTCATCACAGCCAACACCACCTTATGGATTTTCTTCCTGATTCTCTGCATTGCAGGTGTTTGTAAAAGCTTGTAGGAACGTTCATGTGTGCCTATGGCCAATGCATGGAGACAGACTGTGGGGTTCGAGGCACATTTCTTCTGACCCTGTACAAATCAGCCCATATACATTATAGCAGTGGCATTTGCAAATAGGCATGTTCAATTTACATAGCATGATTTGGAGGGCATGAATGCTCCTTTTCTTTCCATGAGTCTATAGATTCCCGCACAGCCAAGTTACAGGAAGCCGCTCTTGGTGCCTCATTTCCTGGGTCGTCTTCTGTGTTCTGGCCTGTTTGAAAAGGAAGAAGCTGCCACTTCATTTAATGATTGCTAAGTTCTTCCATGCTTCTAGAGATGACTCACTGAAAATCTGTTTCGAGTTAAAGCTAGAGGAATTTTTCCATGGGTGACCTATATTACACTCATACGTGAAAGGCTTGCATTCCACCTCTGAGCTGGCTAGGAACAAAATCCAATGTCACCTGTCTATTTCCAGTGCCACAGAGAAATGTATTTAGTGAAGAAATAGCCTGAAAGTCAAAATGTGGTGATCGTTGAGGGAAAAAAAAAAAAAAAAGATTGTTTCAATCAAATTATTTGTAGCACAGAAGGAAAACAATATTTCATTTCCACACGACAGCATAATTCTGAACATGCAGTAAGTATATAGGGTGTGGTGGGTTGACCCTGGCTGGGGGCCAGGTGCCCACCAGAGCCGCTCTATCACTCCCCTCGTTCACCAGACGGGAGAAAAAGTGTAACGAGAAGCTTTGTGGGTCGAGATAAGGACAGGGAGAGATCACTCACTTGTTATCGTCACGAGCAAAACAGACTGGACTTAGAGAGAGGAAATTCATCTAATTTATTCACAAACAGAACA
>VXBL01008644.1:64149-92560 GCA_013400195.1 Aramus guarauna
GTCCGTCTTGGAGCCGGTTGGCATTGGCTCTGTCAGACACAGGGGAAACTTCTAGCAGCTTCTCACAGAAGCCACTCCTGTAGCCCCCCTGCTACCAAAACCCTGCCATGCAAACCCAACACATAGGACTTACTGTAAGGGGACTTAGGGCTTTTAGTCATGGTTTGCACCAGCAATCTAGGGAGATCCCATGGGAAAGAGTTGCTGAAAAAGAAAACTAAGGAGAAACACACCCTCAGAAAAGATGACTTATATCAAACTTACTTGATTTCAAGCATCATACACATGGATTGTCCTGAACACTGTCCCTATTACCTGTCACTGTTAAACTAAACTCCTCAAGTCAAAAGCTGGAAATTAATGCTCTGGGAAGGGAGAACTGCTGGAGGACCCACTGTTAAATCCCAGACATGGGGGATTTATCATTAAGCGCTTGAGATCAATTGCATCAAATCCTTCCGATAAATTCAGTGGATTAAAGCTGACTCAGAACTATTAGATTTGTCAATGGAAAGCACAATAAAGGAACTGATAAGGGTTATTTCTAAAGAGTAACCATACTTTAACATACCTCCAAGATAAAGCCAGTGATCTTTTTGAAGAAAACACGGACTCAGGGCATGATTTGTTCAGGTAGTTACAGCACAACAAGAAATGATACAATTAAATTATTTCTTCCCTTATCTTCTGAATGAAAGTACATTTTCCTCCAAGAAAGAAATACAATCTCATATGAGAAAAAGCCATGAAAACAAAATGCGGCTAGTGAAACCAGTATTTTCTCCCCAAAATGCGACTAGTGAAACTAATATTTTTTCCCCCCAAAAAAGAGCTTTTTCTCTTGAATCCTATGATGTATCACAAGTAAAAAGGCTGTATCACATCCACGTTCTCAAAAACCCCCATGTTGTGCATTGTTTTGAAACTACTCTTTCACAATATGTAGTAACATTTTCAATGATCAAAAAACTACTAAATAATATGAGATAAAGTTTCTTTGTTTTGAGCAACACAAGAGGCCACACTTATGTGAACCACTTATGTTATGGATTTGGAGAGGATTAAAAATAAATAGATGATAAAAAGAATGCCTCAATTATAAATACATATTTATGAGACAGGGTAACTCTTACATAGACATTGAGAAATACTTTTATCCCAAAGAAGTTTTAGTGGTGTTAATTTGTTTCTATCAAATTTTACATTTTATGGCAGACCTCAGCTGATAGAATAGGGTAAAAATTATTTACAAACCATAACTGGGATCAAACAGAGTTAAAGATAGAAAACTTCTTTTGGAAAGTCAGAATTATTATTTTCATGTCACAGAGAAGAAATTGAGGCAGGTGTAAGTACAGATCAGCAAGCAAGTTAAGAGAAAGGAACAGACCCAAGGTCTCCCAAGTCCAAGGACATGACACTGGGCTTATCATTACTACACAAAATTCAACAATTACCAGATAACCACCCTAGCTGTCTCTGAAACTTCTGGGAACCCTTTTACAACTTCAGGTTTTTGACAACCATAACACAAGGATAATTTGGACAACTTCACAAAGAGATTATCAGAACTGACTGCTTTGTGGTATCTGGCACCATGTTTGTAAATATATATATTAGGGTAAAAATTATTTTCAAAGAAAACAGATGCTAAAATTTCTCTAAAATAAAGTTTAAGAAATGTGGTTAGTTCATTCTTTGCTAACTCCAGGAGCTGTAAAGCTTTAGCCTTTGAAAATGATCTGTTCCTTCATTTATTTTAATCCTCTCTGGATTTCCATCCATTATTTAGAAGTGTAAAGTGAGTTGTTTATGCAAACAAGGAAAATGATAGTTTCTGATTTTATATGCAGAATCATGACATTCCACTGCAATGCATTATTAGCATGATAATGCTTTGCACTTTTATCATGGCTTCAGTACAAGGAATTCACAGTGCTCTGAAGAAATTGCCTCTTTGGCCATTCAATTTTATATTGCCAAATTGTCTAGGAAAATATGTTTCTGCAACCTTTTGACTGCTCTCAATTAAATAAACTGTATTTAACACTCCAGATATAGTGGTGCCTATTTTTTTTCAATTTAGATAATAAGGTCTTTGAGTCTGAACCTTTGCCTTATTTGTTTATACAAAGTGGGGTGGGATGCTTACTTGGAGATGCAGTCTGTGAGGCTCTACCTGCAGTGCACAGGTTCAGTCTCAGCTAGGATCTTCAAAATACATCTTACAAAGCTAACAAGAGAGATGTACTTCTGGTTCAAAAGTCTTCTGTTCTGAAAAGCTTCCAGGATTCAGAACTAGGGATCAATAGATGGAGTTTGCTAGCTGGTTTCTATTCTCAACAAAGCCCACCAGTAAAGATGTTGCCTTGTTCCCCAGACAGCCAGAACTCTAACCATCCATGGGGAGAATCTGGAGATCAAGAACAGCACCTCAAATCCTGGCAGCAAGTAAGAGAGTGACAGGAACTGCACATAACCCATCCCACAGGAGAGTGAGGGAGCACAGACCCACACAGGAGCTTGTGACAGCCAGATCCACGCGATACAGCATTCACTTTTGTCAGGTCCCCCAGGCAGATGTTGCTGTCATGTTCAGGTGGATTTGGGCAGCTCCGTCAGGAAGGAGGCCAGGGAGACATGCAGCTGAGGGACAGCAGCCTGTTTTCCTGAAGCTGATTCTTTTCCTTCCCCTGAGGTGTCCTGGGAGCACATTGCACAACAAGCTGCTTCTTCCAGTCCTCAATGAGAATAAAGTAGGGAGTTTTCAAATACGTACATCAAGCAGACTCTATCAGGTCCTTAAATGTATTCAGGTGTCTACTTCTTCTGAAAACAATGCAAGTGTTCTGCCCCTAAGCTGATTTAAGGAGCTGCATAGTCTTACATTTCCTTCTCTTGCATTTTAATTTGTTTTGTTTCCTCTTCCTATGTCTGCTAGAAGTGTGATCATTTCTCATGCGTGTAAATCAAGAAAATTACCAGCAGGAAACGGCTCACACCCACTGCACCGCTTCACTGGTATCTTGATGTTTCCTGTACCACCATCTAAAGACACAGAACTACCTCCATTTAGTACAAAGCAACTACCGAAAGTTAAAATAATTACCTACAAAGAGAGTACATGTTTCTTTCATCTAATTAGATAATATGCCCAGGTGTTTAGCACCAAGGCATCTACTCCTTAATTGGAAAAAGTCAAGGACAGAAACTAATTAGCAGCATTAATCAAAAGCAGAGATCTAATGATAATTAACAACACATCCCCACTATAAACCCAATCCCTTTATTATAAGGTCTTCCAAATTGTAAAATTAAATGAACGGAGTTTTACAGTAACTGTTTCCAGTGGCCATCTTCTGGCAAAACTATGCATTATTTCCCCAAAATAAAGAATACTACTCAGACTAAACAATGCCATTTTTCACACAATGGCTGTAAGTAGTTTGTCCTGTAACAGCAAAAAAAAAAAATAAAAATAAAAATAAAAAAGGCAAAAAGGAAAAAAAAAAGAAAAATCAAATTCATAGGTGTGCTGGTTTTGGCTGGGATAGAGTTGATGTTCTGCATAGTAGCTAGTACAGGGCTGTATTTTGGACTTGTGCTGAAAACAGTGCTGAATACAATACAGAGATGTTTTCATTACTGCTGAGCGGTGCTTACACAGAGTCAGGGTCTTTTCTGCTCCTCACACCACCCCAACAGCAACTAGGCTGGGGGTGCACAAGGAGTTGGGAGGGGACACAGCCAGGACAGCTGACCACAACTGACCAAAGGGGTATTCCATACCATATGACGTCATGCTCAGCATATAAGGGACTGGGGGAAGAGGAAGGGGCAGGGAAGGGGATGTGTTTGTCTTCCTAAGTCACTGTTACGTGTGATGGAGCCCTCCTTTCCTGGAGATGGGTGAACACCTACCTGCCCATGGGAAGTGGTGAATTAATTCCTTGTTTTGCTTTGCTTGCGTGCACGGCTTTTGCTTTCCCCATTAAACTGTTTTTCATAGTATCATAGAATGATAGAATGGTTTGGGTTGGAAAGGACCTCAAAGATCATCTANGTAGAAGGGCAAAATCACCTTCCTCGACCCGCTGCTCACATGTCTTTTGATACAGCCCAAGACACGGTTGGCTTTCTGGGCTGTAAGTGCACACTGCTGACTCATGTTGAGCCTTTCATCCACCAATACCCCCAAGTCCTTCTCCTCAGGACTCTTGATCCATCCCCCACCCAGCCTATAGCGGTGCTTGGGATTGCGCTGACCCACGTGCAGGACCTTGCACTTGGCCTTGTTGAACCTTGTGAGGCTTGCATATGCCCACCTCTCCAGCCTGTCAAGGTCCCTCTGGATGGCATCCCTTCCCTCCAGTGTGTCGACCACACCGCACACCTTGGTGTCATCAGCAAACTTGCTGAGGGTGCACTCCATCCCACTGTCCATGTCTCCGACGAAGATGTTGAACAGTGCCGGTCCCAGTACCGACCCCTGAGGAATACCACTCGTCACTGTTCTCCACTCGGACATTGAGCCGTTTACTACTCTTTGAGTGCGACCATCCAGCCAGTTCCTTATCCACCGAGTGGTCCACCTATGGAATCCATGTCTCTCCAATTTAAAGAGCAGGATGTTGTGCAGGACAGTATCAAATGCCTTGCACAAGTCCGATGAGTTTTCTCATTTTCTCTCTTCTCATTCTCTCCTCCATCTCACCAGGGGGAAGTGAGCAAGAGGCTGGGTGGTGCTTAGCTACTGGCTGGGGTTCAACCACAACACGATGTAACTCTCCATATTATTGCAGCCACTGAGTGCCCAGTGGCCAAACAGGTCTGTGCTCTTGCTGGGGGAAAATGCTACCTACCACACTCAAGGAAGTGCTCACAGTAGCAAGAAAAACCGTATGAGGGGAAAGGAAACACAGAGTCTTGCTACGATTATATTTTTCCTGTTCTCCACGAGCATGGAAGGCTACAGGTCTTAAGTGTTGGCAAAGACTTCAAAATTTTGTGAAACAAAGGACTAGCCAGCTGCAGCCAGACCCACCACCCTCCTATGACAGCCTCTAGAGAAGGCAGGGCCGGAGGGGCAATTCCCCCTCTCCAGCTCCCCCCTTCAGCCCTGCTATTTAGGAAACCCTGCAGTTTTCCCAGAGTGTCAACACATTCAGACACATCCCAGCACACAATTTAAATTTCACTGCTCAGGGGTTTAGGTTCACTGGTGTTCAGTAAACTGAAGCTGCACTGCATTTGCAAGAGGGAGAAACCACTGGGTTGTCACCTTAACTACCCTCCTCTCTTCCCTGGGACTCTCCAAGGTCACTCCTTCCACCCTCTTTCCAACTTCTACCCAAACTCCTATTTTAACTCTGTTCTTTTCTGGGCTTCCCATTACAGAGCTAATAGAAATGCATCTTCATGGTGAGCTAAAAATTATCATCCCATATAGAAACATAGTCTGCAGTTGGTTACTGCCAGCTGAGCTGCAAATTATGTTATTATAATATTAACAATGATTTTCCTAGGCTCTGACATGCCATTAAGTGATTACTTACAAGAAGGAAAGCATCGAGGGAGGGAAAGCATTAAAACAGCGAGGCTCAGTGTTTGAGACTGCAGGAGTTGTGCTCTCAAGAACAAGATACCCACAGAAAGAGAAATTTCTGCCCACATCTGTGAAGCCTACTTCCCAGGTCCACCACAGCACATTTTGCACGTGAAAGCTCTTCACTAGCTGGGTAATTTCTAACGACGTTCACTTGCTCGTTTCCCATCTACTCAAACAGTCCTGCAAGGAAAAAGTGAATTCTTACCTGATTCAAACCTTCAAAGGAGTAAGTCAAAAACCAAGGGCAACAGAAGAAATCTTTGCACCAGAATGACATGTAGGCCTGTCATTTGCAAACAAAATGTTCAGGTCCTGACTGAAAAATCCTGACTGCTGAAAATCCCGCTGCTGGGCAATGGAAGATTTTACACTCTTTCTCTACCCTTTTGAGGCCCATTATTCACACATGCTCATGTAAGCATTTAATAATCTCATGTATTTCACTGAACCCATTTGTGCCAGTAAGACCAAGGGTGTATGTAGATGCTTGCAGGGTTACAGTAACACCTAAATTTCATTACTGCTATTTAGCAACTGTACTGTGGTTTGTGAGCATTTCATGTTACACATGGTGCCTGTCAAATACTGCGGAAAAACCTCCCAGGGATCTAAGCCCCCAGCTTTCCAGAAAGTGAAGTTTACAAAACGGAAAACAGAAATAAAGCCCCCTGAGGTACAATCTTTACATGTCCCTCAAATGAAGGTTGTTGGGATTTTTCATTCTTTTGCACCGAAGAGAGCTGTTACACATCTTTTCCCAAAGGACTAAGGCAACGGAGACTGTTACTGAACAACATCTGATACAAAATAAATCTAACTACTCTGGCAGCCCGCTACAGCTCCAACACAATCTTTTTATTATTTTGGTATTTCTAGACTATATTTTAGCAAAGAGACAAAGCAAAACAGGAAAAATATAAATGATCATTTAATTCGGTGTGTGGACTAAGAATAATTGTCATCAATATTGATTAACCCTTAGGGACACCACTGAATTTAAAACCCACAGACAGTGAAATCCCAGCTGATGCATGCTCTGCTTTGAGTAACACTTATTACATGTTTCTATGTTTATATTTATCTGAGAAAACTGTGAAACTAATGGTCTCACACTGGGAATAATATGTTATCATATGCTCCAGGATTGTGCAGTTTCTGCAGCTCTCTACCCCTCCCAGGTGCTAATCAATGACAGGTTGGTGAAAGTTCTTCCAAAACTGAGTATTCTGAAAAAAAATCAAACTATTTCTGAGTGTTTAGCAGCCCCAGAAAGCATTTGATAGTCTTCTAGCTCGCTGCTGGTTTTTAATGAATATAAATCACCAGAGACCAGATTCTGTACCACCCTACTGCAAACCTTACTAGGTTAATTGACTTCACTGAGGTGGTATGAGTTCATGCAGAATTTGGCTCGATAAGTCATACCTACATTGTTTTAGTTATTGCACTACAGGCAGTGAAAACTATGGGTCAGGTACCAAATTCACTGTTAGTGTGATACCAAATCAGATCCCAACTCCGTTATGGGATATACCAAGGCAATAAAGGCTAGCAGAATCATTTTAATCAGGAAGACAAGTTGTTAGTAATATTAGCCAGACAAAATAATTCTCTGTAATCTATCTTCCAATTAATAAGTATTAAACCAGACTTTTTTTTTCACATGTATTTTATATTTAACGGCATAACAATTTCATCCATGGCTTACTCCATGCCTAGAAATGGATGTTTCACTGGGGCTTTGCATGAAGGTTCCTCTGGCTGCTTTCATTACACTCAGTGCTGTTATGTGATGATACAGTATTGTGTTTAGTTACTGGAAATACTCATTATAGTAGACATTTTAAACATAAGAAAATATTCAGGAAATGCCTTGATTTAGTTTTTTGGGGGTTTTTTGGTTTTGGGTTTTTGGGGGTTTTGGTTGGGTTTTTTTTACTGAAGACTATTCTGTTTGTATTATAAGTACCTCACATGCCAGAGAAAACTTTTAATTAATCAGGCGGAAAAGGGCAAGTTGTATTTAATCAAGTACAAAACACTAACATGATTTTAAATTACAGCTTCCACCATTAAAAAAGAAGATATCTGAACTAGTGATCTGTGCATCTGGCTTGCAAACAGCCATGTCCAGAGCACACAGGCATAGTTACATAGAAAAGAGTTCATATATTAATTTGTTTGTACAAAAACTGTCTCCACACAAGTAGTACTAGTAGAAGTAGTAAAAGTAGATTTGGATTTATTCTATACAATGCACTTAGAGTAACTTGTAAAAATATGCAGTAATAGGTGAAAAAGTCCTTTGTCATTATACATAGGAAAATATATAAAGTACATTTGAGTTCTGTTAAGAGAGATCTCAGTCTTCCAAAGTGTTGATGAAACCTCATTAACACAAAGTCGAGGAGCATAAATAGGTGTATATCTAATTTTAATGCAAGTACTTTCTATAAGACTTCCAAAGTACTCCTCTTCAATGTCTTTTCCAATACTTTTTCCTAGAGAAACAGCATCACCTTCAGGCCGAAACCGATCACATTCCAATTTCTTTAGTCAGGAAAGACTTAAAAATTACTTGTCAAAATCTTGCACATTTTTTATTTCTTTCCGATCCTTGGTTGCAAAATATGAATATATAAAAATAATTTATAAGGCAGTACACAATTTTTTTTAAAAAGAAGGGGGAAGGGGCCGTCTCTCCTAGTTTTGTGTCCATTGAAGTTTCAGAACAGTCCACACAGTTGAACTCAGACCAAAATAAAGATAGCAAAACCAGAAATAAGATTTAATAGAAATCGATGTGTCAGAAGTAAATAATCAGGGAAAGTTATATAAATATGACTACATCTGGAAATTGTATAACAATGTTCTCCCTAACACTATTGTCACCGAAATCCGGGAATAAACCTCGTAACACCAATGTAGTGTTAAAAGGCAGGCATTCTTTATTGCAGCGCTGGATGCACGGGGATAGCTCGACCCAACGTGCNAGTTACACTATCACTAAATCAGGTGTGCCTGTACTAATGTTGACAGTAAGCATAGCGATTGGAAGACAGGTTCACAGCACTTTCTACTCCTTTTAATTAATTCCCAGCATTTATATGCTCAGTGAAACCCTGCCTGGATAGAGGATCGGCCCTTACTAGAGGTAAGAAGGTAATAGGATGTAAGGAGAAGAAATTAAATAACACAGGACATGGAAAAGTTGATGATATCTCAATTGGATGTGTGAGTTGAAATGAGTGCCCCATAAACTGACAAAGAAAATAAAAGCACCTCAGCCCTGTCTTTCTACGTCTTTATTCTCTCTTTCTTTGCAATGGGCCAGTTTTACCAATGAACCTATCAGTAGCCAACTACTGTAGCAGTTATTTTGCAACCTGAAATCCCCAGTAACAATAACACAATCAAAAAGGTTGACATGGTGTAGGAACGGCAGAGAACAGGATGTTTCAGGGTGTGCAAGCAGAAGAAACTATCAGCAGAAATTAGGTCAAGCCAAACAAGACCTATGTGCACACTAAGAATTTCCCTTCATATCGGGGGAAAAAATACAGATGTACCAGTGCATAACTGCAGGATAAATACCAGCTTGTTGAGCTATTTTGAAATCATCATTTGAATTATTTTCATGCTACTACTGCTTGTCCTGGGGTATGGCATACATACATGATCATCTTTAATAGTTAAAAAACCCGGAAAGACAGGGTGCTTACTTTACCAGTGTTAAAACCTAACTTTTAACGCATGTGCTGTGTGTTAACATTCCTGCTCCAGATTCAGACATGAAGTACAAAAACACATAGGGAAATGTTTCTGCCATTGCCCTAATGGAAGAGCACCCACCTCTCTCTGCACAGAACAAACGGATGACAGTGACTTCTTCTATGTTAACCTTTTGTAAACTTGGCCTTTCTTATATTAGTTTTGGATCTAGTTGTAAATCTTCCTGCTCTTTTAACAGTCATGTATGTCATGGGTTAGCAGTGGCACATTCAGTCCCAAGGAATAATTTTATTGTTAATGAAATTTGATTCATTGTAGCAGATGAATCACAGTGAACTCTCTGGATTATTTTATGTAACCTTGTATTATAACAAGAGAAACTGAGAAATAGAGGGCAGATGCCTTCATCGAATAGCAAATTAACATCTCACTTATGTCTTCCTCTCTCCCTCCCTCCTTCCCTTCAGATGGAGCCATTCTCTACATTAAAAAACAAACACACACACACAAAAACCAAAATGCCCACCCAAACCAAACAAAAAACCTACTGGAGTTTTCATTACAGAATCTTATTCTTGGTATAGCTGAGCATCCCTGTGGCTTCAGCACAATTTTTCTTTCATGGGAAATGCTAGCTGAACTGCCAAAACTGAGAGGCTTTATACTTTGCACTAGCCAACTCTTCACTATTCCTTGCTTATAGTCCTACCCTTCTTCCTGTCTGCATCAGGTCAGTACCTGAGTACAAGTACTTTGTTGAGCGCTCCAGAATCAGGAACAGCTGGGAGGGGAAGTAATATGTCAGCACCCAAAGGTACATTTATCCCTAAGTCACAGGCCATCCCATCCCCTGCAAAGGGCTCTGAAGCCTGTGGAAGGAAAACCCTAAATAGAAACAAGTATGATGTTTTGAAAAATTAGTCCAAATAAGGAGTTTCCGTATTTAAAAAAATAAACAAATGCAGGAAAGGAATAATTCCGGAAATGGGAAAAAATGTAACAAAGACCCTGAAGCTAGTTAGAAAGAAAAACATTGTGCATGGAGGAAGAAAGCAGAACATTAATAGATACCACATGTAAGTGAGAGGGATTTTAACTTACAAAAAGGATCAAGTGCTCTTCAGGTAATGCAGTGACCTTGCAGCTCAAGGATATGCTACCGTCCAAGGGAACAATTCAGCTCTGGGTACTCTCTGTTAGTCTGAGCAAAAAGACTAAGCATGGAAAGGAAAAAGCAAAGGCGAAAAAAGACATATCCTAAAGTTAAAATATTCAGTGATACCAGAGATCATAAAGTTGACTTTAAACGTGGGTAACACAGATACCAGCACACAACTGATACAGCAAACTGCAAGTTTATTGTAAGACATTTAGAAACAAGCTTACTCAGCAGTCACTGCATGGATGTAAACAGGTTCCTGTAGCCACTAGCTGAGGACCTATAAAAGGGATCCACTGGACTTTCTGCTACACCTCTTCCAAAAGGCTTCCTTGGAAACATTTTTCAAGGGTTTTCTGGCTTTTTTCTTTTTTTTTTTTTTTTTCCCAACTCACTCAGGCTGAATACTGGTGTCCTTACTCCTCCCAGTAAAATTCCTCTCCCTTCACCCCTACAAATATTGGCAAATAACAATCTCCCATAACATGGTCTCCTTTTTGCTGGCTTCCTCATCACAAGTAGGTAGGTAGGCAAGTAGGTGAAGGAGTCCCTGCAGCTGAAGAATCAAAGTAGCAGATTCCTGCATGAGCCAAAGCCGCTGAACTCTTTCCTCTCCAGCTGTTGCTCACTTAAGCTCTTTTCCCCCTCACCACTCTCTCTCCCCCATACAGTGGAGATGGTGACCTGAGGGTTGCTTCATCCCTCCTGTACCAAGGCCAGACAGAAGATTTGCTGGATGACCAAGTGACAGCATTATCACTGGAGACAACAAGGAAGGCTGGCAACAAAGTTGAAGGTGTCCCTTTTTGCTGTATTTATAGTTTAAAGAAGTGGAGGGGCAAGGAACAATCAGAAAAAGGGAGAAGGAAATGTAAAGAGAAAAAAAGCACAGCTAAATTTCAGTGTCTTCAGCACAAAGTGCTAAGAGATCGCAAGAGCCAGTGAATTCATCTGACAGGCAGGAAAGAACAACAGAGTTTCAGGAAACTTCTGCAAAGACAGCAGGAAATGAGGAAGATTTCACTAAAGATAATGCTGAAAAAGTAGTTAACAAAAAATAGGAAGGCTCATAGGTAAAACAATGTGTGCTGGAACAAACAAAAGAACAACAACAAAATAAAAATTACAGTTTAGGAGATCTTTATGTTTGAATAGACAGAAGCTGAATGAGCCATGGGAAGGTAGTGTTAGAGGCATAAAGCAGATGTAGGCATGCCAAAAGGCACAGTACTATCGTGGCAGAACTGATCAAGGCAGAATATCATTAAAATTGTGATTATCCTGCTAATTTTCATTCCTGACTCTGCTTCCAGGTAAACGTGCTGTCCTTCAAAAAGTTAGTTTGGTACTGGAATCAAGAAACACAAATAATGGTGCCACATAGAATACTCACTCATGAAACAAACTCATGCAAAGACATACAGTGAATTTAGCCTGTTTGGAGTTTCTAGTCAGAACTGGGAATTTTTCATTTGGCATCTCAGATCCAAGATTATTTCTTCCTGAGGTAAAATGGAAAAAACCTGTCCTCACTACTTCTGAGGTACTCACGGATTAAAGCAAGATATATATTTAACCAGAAAGTTTGTAGAAGCCTAAACGATGGTGACTGGAAATCTCAGGTTTGCTTTGCCTGGTATGGCTTAAAGAGATGCAGCATAACCAACCTCACATCCAACTGCCAAATAACTCCCAAAATTACACATCTCCATCAGTGAAGAAGCAGAGGCTGTCGGACTGGGAGGTTTAGTCAGTGAGGCCACAGATGCAGCAGGACATGGCCACAAACCAGACCTTGTCTCTTAGCCCTTGCTCGCCTCAGGTAGGTACCAAGATCTTCTCATGAAGAACCCTCCCATGGCATTACATAGGCTATATTTAATACCACATTATTGCTGTTTCCACTATCAGAAAACACTTTGAGACAGTATTCACGTGCCCATTACGGCAAATATTTACAAAACAACAGCTGTACCACACTTCCTCTACACCGAGGACAAGGAAACCACGAACGAGGAAAGGGATTAGCAAGCGCTTTCCCAGCTTTCCACCGAGACTTCCTTCACCACAAGCAACAAAGACCCGGGGAGGGAGGAGGGCATGGGGTCGGCAAGCAGGAAAAAGAAAGCAATACGGGGTGCGGAGGGAGGCAGTGCTTCGCCAGGGGGGCCAGTGGCTACGGGCGAAACGCAGACCCCGCTCCGCACGAAGCGACACCCTGAGGCCAAAGCCCAACGACCCTAACGGCCACCGACCCCCAACGGCCACTAACACACCACGGCACTCACCGCCCCCGCCGCTCGGCCCGATGCGGGGGCGGCGCCAGCCGCGCGCCCTGCGCTGCAGCGCCCCCTCCGCCATTTCACGTTCGGCACCGGTGCCCGGCACTTCGGTTTCGGTCTAACAGGGGGGCCATGGGGACCCGGCGCGGAGCGGAGCTCAGTTCGCAGGGATGCTGCGTGCTGCGAGGTACGGTTGGGAAGGTGTTGTTGTGCGTCTCACCCCTCCCTTTCTCTTAGGGGGTCGTTGCTGGTGTTGTGGTGGGGGCGCCCGTCTGTGGTGGGGATGTTGGAGCTGTTCCGTTAGCGCAGCCGGAGCGAGGGCTGGGGCGGCCCCCTAACCGCCCCAGGGCCCGGGCCGGCGGCTCTTCGGCCCGAGCGCCGCGGTATGCTCTCCCCTACCTCTCCCTCAGCGAGGGGAGGCGTCGGTGGGCGCCAGGCCTGGCTTCCCTTGCTGCGGTCGGCTGCTGGGATTTCCTGAAAGCGTCGCTGGTTTCTGTTTGTCAGAGCTTTGCTGGGCGAGTTGTGGAGGCCGTTGTTGATTGAAATCCGAGTTCCTGCAGCGCATTTTGGCGTAATACCAGTTGAATCGCACGTAAAACCATCAGGTTATTGGAGTTGTTTCTTCGGCAGTATCACTGAATGCAAAATTATCCCTAGCGATAGACTATGAGGTGCATTATAGCTGATTTTGATATGGGTAACCATATTGCTTAAGCGCAGAAA
The DNA here is from genome assembly GCA_013400195.1 of Aramus guarauna. Taxonomy (NCBI): domain Eukaryota; kingdom Metazoa; phylum Chordata; class Aves; order Gruiformes; family Aramidae; genus Aramus; species Aramus guarauna. The sequence goes on from VXBL01008644.1 coordinate 77,654, forward strand.
TTTGTAAGGAAAAATATGCAACCGTAGACTCTGACAGAGGTTGTTGTCTAAACCGCTGTTTTGTTGCCCCCTCCTGCAGTGCTGGACAGGCACAGGGCAGCTGAGGAGTTTTGGTACGTTTTAATGCTGCATGTCCCAGGCTGGTTCCGCCAGGGGCACGTCTGGCTCACTAGGAGCACTGCTGGCAGTGTGTGGAAAATAGACTTCCGGTTAACGGACTTGGATGTTTAAAGTTAAATGATTTCAATATCCTTAGAAGCAACTTATCCAAAGTCCCCCAGCCAAGCCAGGAATACAGTGGGGGCATAACGTTACAATGCACAGCACAATACCCTAGTTCACGTGGTTTCAGTAGTAAAGTTGATCCATACATTGTATTAGCTGTGTAGATTTAGAACATTCCTTGCTGACTTCTCTGCCTGAAACATCCTCTGTGGTGTCTCTCTCAATATTCAGATAAGTAGGTTTTTATAAATAAATATGCCATCTACTTGTTTCAAAGAATAGGGTATGTTTTCTGTTCCACTGATGGGGAGCTTTTCTGAAATACAAACCAGTGACTTTCAAAACTTCAAAGCCTACTTTTTTTTCCTGATTGGAAGCAAATACAAAACAACCCAGCCTGAACTCCAATTAAAATTTAGCTGCTAGTGAAGGTGACATGGAAGTGTGAAGCTGAGTTCTTCAGGCAGCTCCCAGGGGGGTTGTGAACCTAAGCTGATGAGATGAGCAAGGGCTGGGCTCACTGGTATTTCCATGGCTTCTCTCCAGGGATTGCTGAGGCCCTGACAAGGAGGAGTAACAGAAGTTAATCAGAGTTTTGACAGAAATGGCTTTCCTCCGGAATTTCACTGGCATTGGTAGATCTGCAGAGACATCCAAATCTAGAGAACTGTGCAAACTCAGAGATAAACCTGTTTTGTCACACTTTCCTTACATGTGCTAACGTGCTAAACACATAACTTGGCTTTGTATCATGTAAGATACATGGGTTATTCAGCATACAGAGCCTTACACGAGTCACTTCAGATTCCAAGAGTGGGATGGTTGTTATTTGCGACCACAAATTTTTGTGACCACGTGTACAGCAAGGATCAAAGGTACGCAAATACATCTATTGGATAATACTATATATGGGGTGCTTTGAACATGTCTTGTGATTAATTGCAAGGATTAATACATAAAGGAAATATTCTGCTAAGTGAATTCAGGATCCTCAAAGTGTTCCCTTTAAACAAAAATTTTGAGCAGCCTTAAAAATCGGATCCTGCAGGTGTAACTTTCTCTAAAACGACTGTGAAAGTAACATTGTTTGGCTTTAGGTTTCTGTGTGACTTGTGAAAAAAGCTGGTAACTTTGTTGCAGTAGAAAGATATATTTTTCTACTTGTGTAATCTGTAAGCTTGATTTGAATGAGACCGTGAAATTATTTTACCTTCTGTCACATTCAATAGTGCCAAAACTAAAATGACTTGATAGATATGTGTGACTTAATTGCTTTCTAGTTTGCTGTCAATTATAAAGATTTTTGTAACTAGTAAATCTTATCTTCTTATCCATAATTTTTAGTTTTGATTGAAAAGTGGAATACTGGTATTTTATATCTCCTAAATATTCCTCATGCTTAAAGGAATCAAACTGAAATTAAAAGAACATTTTATTTGTCTGTGGAATTATGATTATCAGTTGCACAGATATAGGGTCTCAACATTTATCCAGTGACTTCCTCTAGTCATGCTAAAACTTTGAGCAGAGGAAGATTGACATCTCAGATAAGGGTGTTTTTTTTTTTAATTCCTCTGACTTTAACGTATTGTGTCAAGTTTCACTATAGAATGCTTTGTCGTGATTTTAAATTTTAAGCTGTTTTGTTTTGCAGAGAAAATAAGTTGTATTTTAAAATAATTTTAAATTAAACCCCAATATATTTGTATTAAACCTGAGGAGAAGATTCTTTGGAAATAGTTTTATATATATATATATACATATATATGCCCAGCCCTCTATAGATTCACAGTTGTTCCTTAGTATGTTGCCTGTAATTCAAAACCAGATCCTGCAAATGTTAAAGCTATGAGGATAATAGAGTAAAACAAGAGGGAATATTTTAATAGATTTTTTAAATTAAAATTTGTAACATAAACTTCAGAACTTCCTTACAAGTAACAATTTTATATTCTTTTTTTTCTAACCTCCCTCTTGATCTATCCTCTTTCTGAAACTGTTTTTTACAACAGTGATGAGTTCTTGTAATATTTCAAATAAAGCCAAACAGTGTTTATTTTCATTGTATTTAATAAGTTTGAGTGAGTGGCATAGAATTTTCAGATGCTATCTTCATGCAAAATTAATACAAATAATCATACAATGCTTTCTCTATTTCTTTGAAATGGTAAGAGCCTGTGCTGGTTTTGGCTGCGATAAAGTTCCTCGCAGTAGCTAGTATGCAACTCTGTTTTGGATTGGCACTGAAAACAGTGTTGTATATTGCACAGACATGTTTTTGTTACTGCTGAGCAGTACTTACACAGAGCCAAGGCCTTTTCTGCTCCTCACACCACCCCAGCAGTGATTAGGCTGGGGGTGCACAAGGAGTTAGGAGGGGACACAGCCAGGACAGCTGACCACAACTGACCAAAGGGGTATTCCATACCATATGATGTCATACTTGGCATATAAAGCTGGGGGGAGGAGAGTTGGCTGGGGGCTGCTATTTGGGGACAGGCTGGACGTTGGTTGGTGGTAAGCAATTGTTTTTCATTTGCATTGCTTGTCTTTCTTGAGTTTTATTTCTCTTGCTTTTTGTTATTTTTCTTTTCATTGTTATTATATTTCAATTACTAAACTGTTCTTATCTAAACCCATGAGTTTTCTCACTATTACTCTTCTGATTCTCTTGTCCATCCCACTGAGGGGAATGAGTGAGTGGTTGTGTGGTGCTTAGTTCATAGAGTAGTTTTAGTTGGAAAAAACCTTAGGATAATCAAGTCCAGACAGGATAAGATGTGAAAAACATGCTTTCTGCCTCAGCCAGGGATGACCAACTCAAGGTCGACCCCTAGGGTTTTAGAGCCAGGGATACAGAGGATCTGAAGCCCATTACACTCCAGCTGAAAAAGAAATATTAGCAGCTTATGAAGGAGTTCAAGCTGCTTCAGAAGTAGTTGGTACTGAAGCATAGCTCCTTTTAGCACCTTGATTGCCTGTGCTGGGCTGGATGTTCAAAAGGAGGGTCCCCTCTGCGCATCAAGCAACTGATGCTACATGGAGTAAGTGGGTTGCTCTGATAATGCAGTGGGCTTGAATGGGAAACCCTGACTGCCCAGGAATCTTGGAAGTGATCACGGACTGGCCAGAGCATGGAAACTTCAGACTGTTGTCAGAGGAGGTGATGTGTGCTGAAGAGGCCCCACTGTATAATAAATTACCAGAAAATGAGAAGCAATATGCCCTGTTTCAGATGGATCCTATCACATTGCAGGAAAACATTGAAGGTGAAAGCTGCTGTGTGGAGTCCTACACAGCAAGTTGGAGAAACTGCTGAAGGAGAGGTGAAAGCCATCTAGCTGGCTTTAGCTATTCCTGAATGAGAAAAATGGCCAGTACTTTATACTGACTCACGGATGGCAGCAAATGCTCTGGGGGGGTGGCTACAGCAATGGAAGCAGAGCAACTGGCAGCACAGAGGTAAACCCATCCAGGCTGCTGAATTATAGAAAGATGTTTCTGCTCAGGTAGAGAATCTGGTTGTAAAAGTGTGTCACATAGATGCTCACATACCCAAGAGCTGGGCCACTGAAGAGCATGGAAACAATGAGCAGGTGGACCAGGCTGCTAGAATTGAAGTGGGCTCTGGTAGATGTGGACTGGGAACATACAGGTGAGCTATTTATAATAGCTCGATGGGCCCATGACACATCAGGACATTTAGGAAGGGATGCAACATACAAGTGGGCTCGTGATCAAGGGGTGGCCTTGACTATTGATGCTGTTGCACAGATTATCCATGAACGTCAAACATTTGCCATAATCAAACAAGCGAAGTGGCTAAAGCCTTTCTGGTATAGAGGACGATGGCTGAAATATCAATATGGGAAGGCCTGGCAGATTGATTATATCACACTACCACAAACCCACCATGGCAAGCAGTATGTGCCTATAATGGTGGAAGCGACTACTGGATGGTTGGAAACGTACGCTGTGCCCCATGACACCGCCCGAAACACTATAGTGGGCCTTGAAAAGCAAGATTTATGGCAACATGGCACCACAGAAAGAATTGAATCAAACAACGGGGCTCATTTCCAAAACAACCTCATAGACACCTGGGCCAAAGAGCATGGCATTGAGTGAGTGTATCACATCCCCTATCATGCATCAGCCGGGAAAACTGAACAATACAACGGGCTCTTAAAGACTTCACTGAGAGCAGTGGGAAATGGGACATTCAAACATTGGGATACATGTTTAGCAGAAGTCACCTGGCTAGTTAACACTAGAGGATCTGCCAGGCAACCTGGTCCTGCCCAGTCAAAACCCCTGTGCACTGTGGAAGGAGAGAAGATCCCCATAGTACATTTAAGAAACTTGTTAGGAAAAACACTCTGGGTTAAGTAAAGTAAACTTTATTTGTAGGATTGTTTTTGGTCAGGCACCTGGGTGCACTTGGTGGGTAATGCAGAAGGATGATGGAGTTCAACGTGTAGCTCAAGGTGATTTAATTCTGGGTGAGAATAATCCATGATTTGAGTTGCATGTTATGGGAATTACTATAGCAGGAATCCCTTGTTTGCTAGCCAGGCTAGGAGCAAGAGGAGTTGCAATGTTAAACCCTATAACCTGGCCCAAAGGGACCAGGATGGAAATGGTAGTGGAAATACCTTTAAATTGTTGTAACCCATGATTTGAGGTGCATGTTGTAGGAATTACTATATCAGGAACTACCTGAACTGATGGAGGACAAACCTTACAAGAAGCAGTGCAGGTGCAGCAGTGACCTGACTTGAGCAGGCTTTGGTGTCCGGTGACTCCATGCAACACCTACCTCTCCTGTCCTGAGTCACCACCATAACAAATGAAGCCCAAAGTCATAGGCTAAATGAACTCAATGGACATTGTGTGGACACTTGTGGACATTTTACAGACATTTTATAGGGTGGTTCATAGACTAAGGGAATGGTATCTAGTATTATGTGAAAGGGTGGGCAGGGAGTGAGGGTGGGTAATGAGAATGTGTTGGATAGTGTGAGACCTAAGCATGACATAAATGGTATGGAATAAGGGGTGGAGAATGTGCTAGTTTTGGCTGGGATACAGTAGGCTGGGGGTACATAAAAAGCTGGGAGGAGATACAGCCAGGGCAGTTGACCCCAACTGACCAAAGAGATATTCCATATCGCATGATGTCATGCTTGGTGCATAAACTAGGGGGAAAGCTAGCTGGGGGAATGTTGTTTGGGGACAGGCTGGGTGTTGGTCGGTTGGTGGTAAGCAATTGTTTTTCATTTGCATCACTTGTCCTTGGATTATATTTCTCTGTTGTTGTTTTCCTTTTCATTACAATTTAGTATTATCATTGTATTATTTTATTATTATTTTATTTCAATTATTAAATTGTTCTTATCTTAACCCACAAGTTTTCTCACTTTTCTAATTCTCTCTCCCCTTCCTCCCCCCACCAGGGGAGAAGTGAGCGAGCATCTGTATGGTGCTTAGTTGCTGGCTGGGGTTAAACCATGACAGAGCCCTTGCCATATAAAAAAGGGAAAGAGCTATTGTCATAAAATCGCCTGTCTAATCTGAGGATCCTTGCCCCACCCCACCACACCCCAATAGCAGTAACTGTTTCAGTACCACAGCCTCCCCCCAAACATTGAAGAGGTTAAAATAACTCTTTGTACGTAGACCTCATTTTACTTCCAAATAAATTACTAAGATGATTTGCTGAATGTGATTGTTTTTAATGTATTTGCAGGTACAGAAGCAAAATGTTTATTTTACAATCAGTAGGTTATACTTCTTAATCACTATGGAAACACTGATGGATGGACCAAGGCATTTTTATCAACTTCGTAAGTTGCCTGTACCTTTATATTGTAAGTGGGGTAGTACTGCTAATTTTTCACTAACGCTCCTTCTGAGTTACTAAAGTAAGATATCATCTTATTACAGAGCTCTCCCTGGAATAATTCACAGAATCAAGAATCTAGTGTATTATAGTCTACATACTCCATTCTATACATAAACCGTGATTTTTCCCATAAGAAAGAAATGCTTTGAAACAACATAATGCATTCTGCCTCTCTAAATGTCCAGTGAACTCTTAGTTGGGTGTGTTGTTTTTCTTGTTCTAATTCTTGTCAGGACTCCTTAGTTTCTGGATTAGCAGGCACAACAAACAGTTTGTTGGCTGAGCTGTAGTTGTAGTGGAAAACCATTTTGATAGGATGATTTAATTCTGTAAGAAAGCGAAGATGGTAAAGAAGGTTCCCCCTGCAGTTTACAGACCGTCTTTATTTTTCCAGTCTTAATTTTCCCAGTTATTTAGCCAAAGATTTTTTTTCTTGTCTATGTCTCTTGTGTAAGAGCGTAACCTACAAAATTTTGCAACTGTCCAACTCTCTTTGCTAAACATGTTTGTTGAAACAAAGATCTGAGGGAGCTTAAACTCTAGATTAATGGAATTTGATTTTGGTAGGGAAGGGGTACTTAAAAGTCACAAATATGGACAGAATAGAAAAACATTTATGTCAACAGGAAATACATCAGCAAGACAGCTGACACATGTGAGGTGGCTGGCATAAGAGAGAATGGCAAAGGACTGTTTGCATCTCCTAATCTGAAGGGCTTGATCCAAGGCAGTGTGTCATTACTAGAGTCTGCATGTTTGAAATTAAACTAACAACTTCTTTGGCCAACTGAGTATGGGAGTTGGCATCTCATCAGTAGGTGAATAGACCACAAAATGCCTTGAGAATGAGGACAGGAAGTTTATATTTGTTGCACTCAAAGTGGAAGGGAGCTAAAGGATCTTGAGAAAAAAATTACAAGGGTCAGAACAATAATTTCAAGAATGTCTTGAAACACCATGCTGAAAAGATATGAATCCAAGACTGGGTTGATCAAGGAAAAGAACTCTTGATACAGTGAGACTCTGGATGAATGAACAGTCTCTTACAGAGGTTATATAAGAAGATGTGGGGACTTCTAGAATGTGAGGATCTGCAAGAAGGCTGAGTTCAAGAGATTACTCGGACAGTAGCCCTGACTGACAGGCTAAATGTGGCCTTAACCATGGCCTATGACAGGAGAAGTGTTGCAGCATCTATTGGTGGGCTTTTTCATTACTCTTGCAGGCAGGGAAACTTTTCCCACAGGGAAACAGGACACAAAATAAAGAGGGAGTTATGAAATAGAGCCTGAAATAGAGAGTTACAGGACTAAAGACAGTGAGTTATATACCAAAGTTGTTAAACTAAGCCTTGAGGACTCCCCACACTTAGCAAAGAAGGACATCTGTGAAGATGATTCAGTAATGTTCTTGAAGCAGTAATAATATCTTTTCCTACACCAGTTTTAAGATTCTTGTCATGACTTAAAATGGTGTTTAATAGACAGAGCAAGCTACCTGAAAGATAGTCAGAATCCTCTAATACAGTATTTGATAAGAATATCTTAAGTACATTTATTCGCACTGAGTCTTGAACCTCATCTGATAGGGATCAGCGTAAGCCTGAACCACTGTGTAGTTACCAAAGAACTAGCTCCTAGGACCCTCGAATTAATGACAGAGATTGGAAGGTGATATCCCATACTCTGGGGAAGGAGGGAAGGGCAGAGGAAAGTAGTAGGAAGAAGGAAAGAAACAGTTCCACTGAGGGAATGCTGAGTATTGTCTCTAATTGTTGCAAATGAATATTGCTGATAGTTAGCTAATAATCAGATATTGTAGACATACAAATGTATTAATACATAGCTTCATTTTCCAGTGTACATCATCATCCTGTCCGCAGCTTGTTGCAGCTTGCCTGGTAAGAGTTTTTATTGTCTTTGAACTGCTTTTCCTAACACAGTTCAAAAAACCTTGCATATTCTCACCAAACATAACTTTACAAGTTTATGCTTTTTGAAGAAAGAACTTAGTAGAAATATACAGGAGGACAGTCCTTTGCATAGTTGTTTCTATCATGCTGAACTCTGTTCAGTGGTTGCTTTATTTTGGGGCAAATATTGGGCTGCTCTAATTGGGTTTATTGATTAGAATTGGTGCAATATCACATTTTTTTGCCATTCATATTGGTGGATTGTTTGTTTTTTTTGTTTTGTTTTGTTTTGTTTTTTCCCCCCTTTCTAGGAAGATTTCATGACCTACAAATGAAATCTTGCAATTTTCAGCACATTTTGTCCTGGCAGGCAAAAGGTGATCCAGCTGTGCCAACATACTATCGTGTGCTGTACACTGACCGCAGGCAAGTCTTATTTTGTAAGACACAAATTTTACTTTTAACATTTATCGACTCACAATACTAAGGCTGGGGTTTTCTTGTTTGTCTGTTTTTTCCACTCAGAAATGCTTCCCCCCCTCCTATGCTTTCTTGTATCGGAGAATCCAGATAAATTATTTTGATCTTTTTTTAACTTGTTTTGATTTACAGGAACTGGTGGACTGCAAAACAATGTTCATATATTACACAACTCTCCTGTAATTTGACAGATGATTTTAAAGACAACTCTGCTGAGTATTCTGTATTGGTTCAGAGCTTCATAGGAACTGAAGTATTCAATTCTTCTGTACTTCGTTTTATGCCATTTACTGACAGTAAGTGCTCTGTCTGCATTTGCTCATTTTAGTAGTTTTTATTCCTAGCTGATGTATAAATGATGTTCTGCTAGCTTTACAGTAAGACACTCCAAACTAATTTGGTCAGTAGCTTATTTCTTCATCTAAGAGAATGTGAATTTGTGTATCATTTATCACATATCAGTTGCAAGACATATAATATATAGATAGCTTTCTAAAATTTGTGGCTATAGTAGTTCTGATAAATGGATGAAGCTCTGGTTTTGAAATAATATATATATATATATATAAAAATTTTGAGGAAATAGTGTCATGTCAAGCATTGACAAGCACAAAGTAAAAATCTCTTAAGTGCATAAGATACATAACTTAAAAAAAAACAACTTTGTTTTTATATCTTCAAGTAGTCAATGTTAAGAGTTAAAGAAATACCATGTCTGCACTAGGTGGAGGGGAAGAGATTTACTTGCTTGTTCATCAACCTGCTCTTTTTCCTTTGCTCGCTGAAAGAAGATGCTTATTAGCTGTGACATCTTCTAATGCCAGAGGTGGCTTCACCCTTAGTTGTGCTTAGTATTCAGTTTTGAAGTACGAGAGACAGAGATTGAGGAGCATCTGTTTAGAAAGCTCAACTAATTAAAGTGATGTGCTGTGACTAAAGTTACTGACAATATACTGACTATATATTAGTATAACTTTATGCTAATCCAGCCCACTCATTCTCAAAAAGCTTCCTTTACTTAACTTTCACCAAAGGTAATAAGTGTACCTTCCAGTTGGAGGACTATGGAGGAGAAATAGGTCATATTACCTCTGCATTTACCACAGAGGTAGGCACTGCTGCATCCACTTACAGCCTCAGAAATAAGGAAAAATTGGAGGGAATGGGGAGAATAGCCACAAGAGTAACTGAAGGATTTGAGAACACCCATCCGAGGTGGGGGCCTTCAGTCTTTCAGCAGTGAGTTTAATAACGAGAAGGATCAGAAAGTACATTGACTAGTAGTTAATATGATGGCAGGCTTCTTCAGTCTTGTAAACAAAGCATAACAGTATGCCCTGACTGGAACCTGAAGCTAGGTAAGTGTTAGCTTGGAACTAGAGGCATAGTTTGAATTGATCACTGGAACAAACTGTCAGGTGCTTTGACTGATTATCTGTTGCTGGCAACTTGTAGATTGAAATTGGATGTTTTGCTAGTAGTTCTTTAGTTCAAACCATAAGCAGCTGAGTGAAGTTGTGTTTTCCAGGGCATGGGACTTAGATGAACTCTGTAGTCTTTTTTTGTTTTACAGTGCCTGAATAGGAAAGAATCAGTATTCCAAGATAGTTCCCTACAGGGTGTAGTTAATATTTACCTTCAAATACCTATGGTGGAATCTCACTCCTGTTGACAGATGGATTTGAGCAAAGACAGAAAGGCTTCATAACAGTCAGGAGAACAGCCACATTTAACTGTAATCGGATTTAAGCTAATGTTTATTTGTAACTTAAAAGATGAGAAAGGAATGTTCAGCCATTTGACTATGACATGCTTTCCTGTTTGAGAGTAGATGAAAGCTCACTTTTAAGTATTAAACTTCTGTTTTGTTTTCTACCCTATTGCAGGAACAGAAGTAGTTAGCAAAAATGTATTGCTTTTTGAATTTTGCAGAGGTTGGCAAACCAGGCTCCACCTTGATCAGAATGTACGTGCTTCTGAAGAAGACAAAAGTGAAATCCAAACTCACTAAATTTTCATGGTTTTTTCCCCCCCTGCATTGTACTATTCAGAAATGGAGGACTATGGAGATAGTTTGTTCTTGCACCATTTTCTAACATTCCTACCTCTTTCCTGTATTGGAGGAACACAGATAGGCTTGATTCACCATGGAAGCTCCTCTGATCTTGATGGATGTGTAGTTTTGGAGAGAGGAGGCAATTAGCGTGCGTGGCTTGTCAAGCACGTACATGTTCTGAGGACCTGAACTTGAGAGGTTACTTTGAACTCAATGGAAGTCTTACGGAAATGTAACTATGTTTCATGAGGTCCTCTGTCCTACTATCAGTAGAGTTTTTTCAGTAGCTCAGCTGTCAAGTTTAGACCTATAGCCTTCCTTGCAACGAGTATGAATATGTGCAGAGCTACACCACTGAATTTCTACAGAGATTCCTTCCAGAGAGTGACTAGAAAATGATGATGAGCAAGAAACTAGTCAGCTTTTCCTATACGTTAACCTCAGCTTTCCTCTCAAATAGATAAAAAGCTCACACCTCTGTGGAGCTGAAGCAAAGCCTCTGACACTTGTCTGTTTCTTTCCTCCCCTCCACTGCTTTCTGTTTTAAAATCTAGTCCTGTGAGAAAAGATCGTTTGACCATGGAACTTAAATGTTGCAAGGCCTTGTGGATTTACAACAGTGACATACTCTGGAATCTGATTAGTCAGCTATATGTCTGTCACTGAAATAGAATTGATACTGAATGCTAGTGCATATTTTTTCTATCTTTTTTTTTCTCTTTCTTTTTTTCAATAGCATTCCTGGGACCACCAGAAGTTAATATCAGTTCCTGTCTAAACTGCATAAATGTTACCATAAAGCTGCCAACCTCTTACTTCCGAAAAAATGAAAAGCTACTGTCTTTAATTGATATATATAAAGAGCTTGAATATGCTATAACACTGAAAACACATGATAGAGAGCATAAGGTAAATAACTTTTTGTTTTATCTGTGTTTTAGGGGAGAAATACAGAAAGCATAAAATGGCTCTGATGGTTAGCAGGTTCACAGAAGCAAATATGTGAATAGAAGATACTTAGAAAAAGAGAAAGAGAATGTCCAACATAATCTTAGCTTCCTTGTACTGCAGAGTAGCAGGCCTGGAAGATGAATACCAGTTGGCCTATATCCTTACTTGACATAAAGCACATGGCACTGGCTCAAGTGATTAGTCACTGGAAAGACCGCTGAGCAGAAACTACTAGCAAGTGTATGCACACCTGATAGGAAAATATGTTCAGAAAGCACTTCAATAGTCTTCTGTAAACCTGCCGAAACCAGGGCATGTATCCAGTTAGTTTCTGAGGTCTGGTACTATTTAAATTATTTTTTGTATGCTGAAATAGAGAGGTAGGTAGGCAGGCATGATTAGAACTTAAAATGATCCTCACAAAATGGAGAAATAATCTTAAAATAACAGGACATAATTCAATAAGGCCCAATGCAAGGCATAACACTTAAGAATAATCTGTCTGTGTAATAAGTAGAGTGGTAACAGCTACACAGATAGTAGTTTTGTCAGAAAGGATGAGAGCATTCTATAATATTGCAAGCTAAACATGACTCTCATGTTGCTGAGAGATGGAAAAAAAATCGTATTTTTATGTACTCAGTACCTGTAAAGCCCACCTACCCCACACCAGTCTGGTGTTCAGAAAAGGCATGGACCAGTTGAGCAGGATCCAAAAAGGAACAGTGAGAACTGTGGGGGATCCTGACACATGACCTATGAGGAAATGCTGGAATAATAGAGGACTGCTTGGTCTAAGCAAGCAAAGCACAGTTAGAGGCCAGAGTCTCTGAACAGGTAAACATTTACTACAGAAAAGCAGGAAATAAACCATTCACTGTGACTGTGCCCAAAAACTGAAGTGAAATAGGCAGTTGCGCAGACTTTCGGTCAAACATCAAGAGAGACAGTAATACCAGGGCTGGCAAAGCACTGGAGTAAGTTGCCTAGCTAGAGCACGGACTGCCTGCATTGGAAGTTTTGAACAGCAGGGCAGACAGGTACCTGTTGAGACTTAAGCTAACTCATTCTGCCATGAGTCACAGAAGGAGGGCCACAACTTGCCTGCTATTTTTCTCCTGATTTCTGAATCAGACCTTACCACTTGCAGTTTCAAATCTGTAGAATCTATGTAGGGTTACTTCAAGGGGATATATAGTCACCAACAGTTGGAGAAGGAAGTCAGTTTATCTTTGATAATCTGGTATTTCACAAACAGGCCTAAGGTAGGCATCTTGACATCAGCTAGAACTAGAGCTGAAGCAGTTGTCTAGGTCAAACGCTGAGTTACTGTGGCACTTTTTGCAGTTTCACGTGCTACTGCATTTCTCTGAAATAGCCATAATGTTTTATGAGCGGCTTGGGATTTCTTTTTAGGCAAACAGCTAACTTTCAAACACTGTCTTTTATGGCAGAGGCCACACGAGACCACCACTGAAGAAATTTTTACTACTGTCATTGAAGACTTGTATCCCAATAGAAATTACTGTGTGTCTGTTATGGTCACTGCATCTCTAAACAAACATTCCATCCCATCAGCCTGGAAATGTATAGCTGCAGACTCTGTAACTCAACAAGGTAACTGTGCTGTGGTGCAGGAATGGATTGTCTGACTTGATTATGTGCAAGTGTTTTCTTTTTATGTAGGAAGATTTACAAGTCAATCCTAAAAATAATGAAAGTACCTTCCCAGCAATAAACATGGTTATTTATAAGTGAAATATAAAAACACATTTACTCAGGGGCTACAAATCTGTTGTTAATCCTGTGAGACATAGAAACCTCCACTAACTGCATAAATAGTTATCAAAGATGGTGTCATTTCTTTTTTAATTCCTGAATCTAATCTGAGATTTGCTCTTTTTTTAACTTTGGACCAGATGACCTCCAGAGGTCCCTTCTAGCCAAACTTATTCTGTGATTCTATATAGCTGTTCTGAATGTGAACTATGAAATGTGGTCATTGGAAACTTCATTCATGTACGCTTATTTGTTTGGGTTTTTTCACTTGCAGATTATCATACAGTTACAATCACAGGTGCTGTATGTTTTTCACTGATGTTAGCTGGTGCCCTGAAGTGTATGCATGCAGGAGGTTATATTCTTCAAAAAAAATCACTTCCACGTACCTTGGTATGTAATAATTCTCCTATTTAACCTTCCTGGTTGGGAGGAGGAAGTTTACCATCTGAAGTTTCTAATTCTGTGCATTAGGTACAAGTTATGTGTCTATATAATGTTTTAATTTGCAGTTTACCTATGTGAAAGGTAGTCTATAGGCTGGTAAATCTTGTCTGTTCTGTGGAACAAATATTCAGTCTTTTTCAAAACCGTTTCATACTACTTCTGTGACTAGTTACTAACAGAGGTAGAGATGTGATCATCCCACCCTACTCAGTGCTTGTCAGGCCACATCTGGAGTACTGTGTCCAGTTCTGGGGTTGCCAGAGCACAAGAAAGACACGGATAGACTGGGGAGAGTCCATAAAAGGGCCACGAAGATGAGCAAAGGGCTGGAGAATCTACCCTGGCAGGAAGGACTGAAGGAGTTAGGTGTTTTCTCCTTGGAGAAGAGAAGGCTCAGGGGGTACCTCATTACAGTATTCCAGTACTTAAAGACCAGCTATAAACAGGACAGAGGCTCTCAAGACAAAGGGCCATGGGTACAAGTTGCACCATGAGAGGTTTCATCTCAATATAAGTGACGTGGTTTAGGCCAAGCACCACACGGCCGCTCGTTCGCCCCCCCCTCCGGCGGGGGGGGAGGAGAACGGACAAACAAAGGCAAAAGCCTCATGGGTTGCGGTAAGGACAGGTTACTGGGACAGCAAGGGAGAGGGAAACAATCAATAACAGTACTGATAACAAATATACACAGTAGGTGATAACAGAAAACAATTTACCAATCCGAATGACGACGAGACCCTCAGCCCACCCTGGAGCCATGCCGAACCCACCCCTCCCCGACTAGCCCCCTGTTATGGTGAGCATGGCATCACATGGTATGGAATAGCCCTGGCCAGCCTGGCTCTCCTGGCCTGGCTCCTTGGGAAATTAACTCTATCCCAGCCAGAGCCAGGACAATAAGATAGAAATTTTTTTACAGTGAGAACAATGAATCACTGGCACAACCTCCCCAAGGATGTGGTAGAGTTGCTATCACTGGAAGTTTTCCATATGTCATTGGACAGACTGCTAGCTCATCTGGGCTCCCTCTCCCGTGAACGGTTAGACCAGATGGTTCCTTGAGGTCCCTTCCAGCCTGGGCTGTTCTGTGATTCTGTGAAGTTCAGCGGGGGCAGGCAGTGGTGAAGGGGAGTGCCCCCCTCCCCCCCCCCC
>VXBL01008644.1:99272-169279 GCA_013400195.1 Aramus guarauna
CAAAGGCTGTATCTGTGCGGAGAAACCGTAACTTGCCTTTTCGGTTTTGGACACTTGTGGAAGTCTCAGCGATGCAACCCGTGTGTTGGAGCAAAACCACCGCTCTGCCAGGCAGAGAAGGCGTGAGCCGTGACAGCGCGGGCCAGCAGAGCCCCACACGGGCTGCCCTTCTCCGGCAGCGCTTGTGCTGCCGCTCTGGGCACGGCCACCGCGCTGGGCCAGCAGCCGCCCCGGCCGCTTCGCCTGGCCCCGGCCGAACGTTTCCCGAAACAGGCCGTGTCTAAGGCCGCTACGTGAGCTGCCTGCAAACCCTTCTTTTGCAAGGAGCAAAACCATAGAAGTAATTTTCTGAGTTCTTTGGGTCCACAGCGCGGAATAAAAAACTACTTGGAGGGTTTTAAAGTATAAGACCCTGTCAGGGAAGTGAGGCTCCTAAGGCATCGCACGTTTCATTGGGAATTTACAAGCCTACTTCAAACCTTTGGCGGGAGCTTCCTCAAAGCGCAGGCAGCACCCTAGAGAGGGACCTTTGTAGCAAGGACCACGTCGTGCGGGAGAGGAGAAATCAGCTGCCTTGTACCAGCCAGAAATTTTTTCCAGCTGCGTTGTTCACGCTTTGCAGTCTGTTACCTGCACCCATCTTCCTTAGCCTTCTGCATGCCTGGGATTTTGGAGGTAGGCGAAGGTACGGGAGCAGGAGGCCGGAGGTGCCCGCAAAGGGGCACAGGCTGTGCCCGGGCGGAGATCTCTGAAGGCGAGTGCCCCAGGCGGGTACCGCTGAGGGCACCTACACGTAGGGACGGCATCTCTCAAGGAAGTCTGGGTGCAGGGGAGCAAGCAGCTTCTGCTTTCAGGACGTGATGTGCGTTCGGGTAGATTTGTTGGGTGCGAGGGTCACCTTGTAGGAATTGAGTCTGTGAAACAGCTTTTCTTTAAGCAGGGCTTAGATTTAAAATTCTTGTCTGCTAAAGGTGGGTAACTGACACGTTCATTGCATGTATTTATGCATCAACTATAGACATATAAAATAGGTTGTTTAGGTTTTTTCCTTAGAACGTATGTCATTAGGTTTTATTCCTGTGACATTTAAGCACTAATCTGACCTGATGGGGTTTGTTTGCATTGATCACCTGTGTTGCAATAATGGGCCAAAATCTTTTCTATTTTAGTTTCAAAACCAACGGTTATTTTGAAAGAATTAAATCATTACAGTAGTGGCCTGTTCATGGTTACTACTTTAGGGTTCCTTTATTCAGTTTCAATAAAGCAACACAATTGTGTGTTTATCACTTGTGAAGCATGCCAATTAAGGGGGCATTTATCTATATGATGTATTCAATAGTTCTCTTGCCTTCAAAGGTACTTCTTGTTTATCTGTGTTTTTCAAAAGCCTGGTTTAATCTGTGCAGTGATGATATAAACAAGCTTATAGTGGATTTTTTTTTTTTTTTTATTATCTCATTCTTATACCCAGGTCTATGTAGAAAGACTGCTCATGTTCCTCCTCAGAAAAGAACCCAACAAATCAATCCACACACCCATGTTGTTTCCATAGTGCTACTGGAGCACTACTTAGAAAAACTTCCTTTTGACAATCTCAGTGAGAGTTCATGCGTGTAGCCTGATGGGCCCTAAGTCTTGACAGGTCAGTCACGTGTGATGAATAGTCTTGAGTCAGTTGTGCGTAATACATGATGATATCATAAAGACTGTACTTACGGGAAACCATTGATGCTGGCTAATTTGTTTTTGTTGCATAAGCTCAGAAGGAACAACAGGAGGGCATCAGGATTTAAATTAGTTTGTTAAAGTCTGTTTTAAAAAAAAAAAAAAGTGAGGCAAGGAAGAGAAAGAAGGCTGTATTTAAGTTTTGGATGACTGAGAAGTCACTGGAGGAACACATGCTAAAACATTTGTTTGTTTTTGATTGCTCCTACAGTATCTGGAATAGTTCCAAAACCCCAAAACGCAAGAATTATTTCAGTTAATCTTCATAGCATTTTACGGTGGGATGCACCTAGGTTTCACAAAGGGAACATAAGTTACACTGTCCAGTCTAAGAGGTAAGTCTGTGGGAGTTGTGCTTTCTTTATTTCACATTTTACAGCTGCCTGTGTTTGTGATTTGTTTCTTTTTTTGTAGGAAGATCAGGAGCCATCCCTTTCTTTTAGCTTGTAAGAGGCTTATCTCCTGAGCTAAATAACAGGGCAGAGGCATTTTCCACACGTTTCACACCGAAGGCAGCTTTGTACTTCCTTTTCTTTTTCTGAACCAGAAACACGTTTTAACATGGGCCGTTATTAGCTCCGTGTGTGTTTTCTCTCTATCATGTAGCTGTTATCTGTGAGTCAAGAGAGTTAGTCCTGCTGAGTGTTAGAACCTTCTCTGATCTTTCGCTCCAACAGCATTTTGGGCTTTGCCACCAACGCCTGCGCCCTTAGTGGAAATGCCCGATGAACTGCGGGCACGTGGCTTGTCCGTTCAGTGCCTTAAACTTAGGACCCATTTTCTGAGGCCTCCTTTTGTCGATTTGGGTGGGTTGATTTAGCTTTGCTTTGGTTTTGTCACCATGTCCTTCCATATTGGTCTTTCCTCTTGGGAAAAGCGGTCCGTGCGGCTGTACCGAGGAAGGTGGCCGCTTCCTGAGCCCAGCGATGGGCTCCCTGCCTGCCTCCGTGCTCAGTGGGAAAACCACGTGGTGGGCCAGAGGTCTCTTCGGCATTCCTGCTGAAGGTTAATTTTTTGGCCGAGACAGGGTAGGATTTAAAGCGGAGGTGATGGCACACACGGGCAGGTGCCTGCTGAGGAGAAATCCCTAAACCGAGGGTACGGGCCATTTTAGTTGATAGAAGATTTTTCTGGGTTCTGGTAGCGATTATGTGTTGATCACTACGTTCTTAGGTGGGCTTTCAGTGCAAAACAGGACGAATATCATATATGAAATGGTTCCCAGTCAGCTGTCGGGCTCTGTTTTCTCTGACTTTTCCTTATGTGCATATGTTAAAGACAGTTCTGAACAAAGTCCAAGTTAATATCACTACGCACGGCTTTGCTGTTTGTCTAATATTTTCCGACTTGTCTGATAACTACTGTCTGTTGAATCAAGTTTTGTAAGCAATGTCAAGAAAAGGCCATCTATTTACTGAATCGTAATTTTAATCTCTAGCTTTATCATAGATGCATAGAAAATATTTAATGCATGTGTACACACTAGTAATAATGTTTCTTATAGGCTTGATCTAGTTTTTCATGTTCATGAGTCATAACTGATTGTATTAACAAACAGATATGCCACTTTTCCAGTTAATAGAGAGGAAAAACACTTAGTCAGTTATAATTTACCTATTATATGCATTTTGTTTCTCTTCCATACAGCATCAATTTCCCTGGAGACACGTACGAAAACATGAGCACAAACTTGAGACTCACAGAGTGTGATGTTTCTTCTCTGTCTGCATACGGAGACTACATTTTACAGGTCAGAGCAGAGTCAGAAAATAACCATTCAGACTGGACGACCGTCAGATTTAAGCCAATGGATGACAGTAAGCCTTTTTCTGATCTTCCACAAAAAATATTGTCTGCTATTTATGCACCCTTACAATTTGGCTCTGGAAGAAAAACTATAGCATGCAGATAATTTTTAAGTTTAATTACATTGAACTATAAAATCTTAATTGTAACCCTTTCATTTTTTGAAGGCAGAAGTTGCTGTCAGAAAGCATAATATGTTCACTATTATAGCTAGATGTTAGTACTGGTACTTGAAACCTCTTTGAGGAGGTTTTAAGAACTGTGTATTTTTCCCTTAAAATAAGGATCATTAATATTTTTCAGCCAGGGAGAGCTTTTCTACAAGGATTCAAACTTCCTGTATATCTAAAAAAGTTCAATTACTTTCTTCTTCATTGCTATGTCAGGCAAAAAGCTTTCCTCCCTTTTTTTTTTTTTCCCAATTTCACAGAGAAAGATTAATTTTTAGTCACAAAATCTTTATTGCATAATATTGCCAGTCTCTTAGTGAAGCTTTACAGTCCTTTGTGAGAGATGATAAAGATGTTGCCTTGCATTAGACTGCGCAACAGAGATGTTGATTATGTTGCTGTGACCTGAGCTTGGGAATGAAGGAGTGGTTTTTTTACCAGTGAGCATCCTTTATTTTGTATACCTTCTTACACCACTCAGAAGCAAAAATTAAATTATTTTAGATTATGTAGTTAATGTTACCAAGGCTTTTTTTTTCTCCTCCAGCTGTTAATACAAAACCATGCAGGAAGCTTCTCTTACACCTCATCTTGGAGAAAAACTTTTTTAAATCCTTTTTTGTTGTTGTTTTTTGTTTTTCTTATTCTGCATTCATTTGCTCAAGTTTCATCGTTCTGTTCCTTGGAGTGTAACTTTGCAGCTTACAGCCTTATTTTTCAAAATGCTTTTATTGGTTATCTCTCTCCAAAGGCATAATATTGATATAATTATCTGCCTAGAACAGAATCACTGAAACATAGCATGGAAAAAATAAAAATACAATGTTGCAAGTATAAATTACAGCCAAAAGAAAGTGTAATACAAAAAGTAGGAATGAGTTTTTCAGAGAAAAGAGCAAACTTGTAAATCATTAACAGAGTTGTAGTTTCACATATATTTGCAAGAGCTTGTGGCCTTCACAGCAGGCTTGGCTTTGGAAAAACAGCTTATTCCTGGACTGAAAAAACCTGCGTATAAAACTGCCTGGAAAGAAAGACCTGGGAGTACTGGCCAACTGGCCAAATCTCTGAGAAGGATGTGAGGATTTTGAATGTTGTCATAGCTGATCTGAGCAGGGCATCATGATAAAAATATCTGATATTCCTTTCTGTGTTGTGAGTCCTACTAGTGCTTTTGTAAGAAATTCCACACTCTATGGCAGGAATAGCCTAAGAAAACCAGAGTAACCAAGACCCTCCTCACATTATTTTTCACAAGTTCAACAACATGCTCATCATTACATGAATGCATGGTCCAGCAAGCAGATTTTTTTTAAATTATTTTTAATTAACAAAACCCATATTTCTAGAGGAATGTAAAATTGTCTGTACATTGAGCTCCTCCTTTCTTAGGCACTTGATAGTGTGGCTGTAGCCAGGCACAACTTTAGTCGAGGCAGCCAGGGCAAAGTTGTTTGTTGGAATTACAGGAGACTTTAATGGAAAGCTCACTGCAGACACGATGTAGTCAATAATGAAGCTACTCATGAAATGAGTTAGGCAGTGGCACAAAAACATAATAAGGACAAGTCATTTTCAAAATACGAGAATATAATATTCAGTCTAAGCAGTTCAGTCTGTAAGACATGCAGAAATAATTCAAATGTTTCAGTTTTTCAAAGTGATCATAATGGAAGAAACATCAAAACACTTCACTAGAGGGTCTCCTCAGAAAAGACAGATGTTGCCACAGTTTGTCCCAGAAAGAGAAGTGAGTAATAACTTAAAGAAATAGTCCTTCTTCTCCCAGGTGTCACCACAGCTGGCAAAAGAGAACTGAGTTAGTTTAGCGTATGGGAAATGTAGTCTGCAACAGTACCTGATACTTAGCTGCAAAAATAAATTCCTTTCAAGACCAGTTCTGTAAGGAAAGGATTTATTTATGCCTGAGCCATGAAAGGAAATTACTTGCTTCTAAAAGATAAAATTATTTAAGGCATGAATTGTCATAGGTTGTGTAAAAAAAGTCAGCTTGAAAACAATCTGAAACTGAATTCTGTTCTTTCTTCTCTTCTCTTCCACCATTCTAATATATAGCAGTTATTGGGCCGCCTGATGTAAAAGTGAAGTCAGAGTCCGGGTCCCTGCATGTGGATTTCCTAGGCCCTTTTGCTGAACATGAACATGGCAAGTGGCCTCTAAAGCAATATTATGGCTCGTGGAATTACAGAATACTGTATTGGAAGAAAGATGGCAATACAGAGGTAACTTCTGCTTCCTGCATGTTGTGACTTGGATATCGGCTTTTCATGCTAAAATATCGTACTGGGGAAGTTCTGAAAGCTAACGGTACTGAAATAAAAATATATCTCTACTAATTACAGTATAATAAAGTCTAGTCATTGCAACTGGCATTCAGAGCAAATGGTAGATAGCCGTGTTGTTAAACAGTAGCACGGATATAATTTGGTCTTTCCATAATTAGAAATAACTGCGACATTCTGAGAGTTTATTCCCTCAGTTTAGTGATGCATTGATTTGCGGTGGTGTCTTCCCCACCAAATCTGTGTTTCACACGTGCAAGCAAGGGTAAACTTGGAAGCTGTAACATCAGCAGTAGCTGTGATCGTGGTGATAAGCTGACTTGGATTCAAATCTGATGTCACTGAAGTATTTGTGCTCTTTGTGGAACTCTGGGCTGTGAATGCCACTGTGGATGAAGCCTTGCGTTAGCTGTGGTCCCCTTCCTCTAGTTTTTTATCTCTTCATTTTCTGTCAGGTGTAATTCGCTTTCTTCCTCTGATAGAGACAGCCTGTTCCACCGACAGATGTGTTACTTGGCTCAAAAGACTTCTCCGTACAGAATGCGTGGAGAAAGATCATAAATAATATATTAATTACAGGGTCATGCGTTCTATTACAGGAAAATAGGAAGCCCTTTACTGGAAGATACCAGTCACAGTATAATTACACAGTAATTATTGTAATTGTACTACATCAGTACAGCAGGACTAGAATAGAACTCCTCTACATATCATTCTGATTTGCATTGGTTACCCTGCAAAATTCTTTGGCATTCAATTCCAAAAAATGAGAGATCATAATTTCCCAAAAAACAGACTAGTTTTCAGTTCCCGACTATAAGAAATGCAGGTATTTGTATTAGAAATAGTGTGGCCAGCAGGACTAGGGAAGTGATCGTCTCCCCCTATACTTGGCACCAATGGTGCCACACCTTGAATACTGTGTTCAGTTTTGGGCCCCTTGCTACAAGAAGGACATTGAGGTGCTGGAGCGTGTCCGAAGAAGGGCAATGAAGCTGGTGAAGGGTCTAGAGCACAAGTCTAATGAGGAGCAGCTGAGGGAACTGGGGTTGTTTAGCCTGGAGAAGAGGAGGCTGAGGGGAGACCTTATCGCCCTCTACAACTACCTGAAAGGAGGTTGTAGCCAGGTGGGTGTCGGTCTCTTCTCCCAAGTAAGAAGCGATAGGACAAGAGGAAATGGCCTCAAGTTGCGCCAGGGGAGGTTTAGATTGGGTATTAGGAAAAATTTCTTCACCAAAAGGATTGTCAATCATTGGAACAGGCTGCCCAGGGAAGTGGGTTGAGTCACCATCCCTGGAGGTATTTAAAAGAGGTGTAGATGTGGCGCTTAGGGACATGGTTTAGTGGTGGACTTGGCAGTGACTCAATGATGTTAAAGGTCTTTTCCAACCTAAATGATTTTATGATTCTATTCTATGATTCTATTTCAGCATATGGGATGCAAACTTAGGCAGATTACCAGAGGAAGCAGGAACTTCAGGTAGAATGTGTGTGCTTGTAATGTTTCAGAGCAGAAGTCTGGGAAATTTCCATACAGATCAAAGAAGCAAAAGGCATAGACTGTGTAACTTCATAGGTTGTTTTTTGAAGTGAATGCTTGCTCAAAATACTGAAACCTAGCTAGCTTTAGAGTCTTCTCAGCCCGGAGAAAGAATCTGTTACTACATAATCGGTTGTGTTGTAGGGATTGCTGTACTCTGCAGGGACCTAGTTACAGGGATGTAACCAAGCATGCCTCTAAAGAGCACGTTGCATCCTCTGTCAGTCACCTAATAGCTTCCACAAGGCTTTTTCTTTCTCTGTCTTTTTTCTTTCTTTTGTCTAGATCATCCATCCTACTTGCCCCATCTCAGATTAAATTATGTTTGTCTGTAACAGCACTCTTAGTTGATCTCACTTGGTTAGGCAATTGTTTCTCTCTACAAGCAGATCTCATTTATCTTGTCTCTGTAGGCCTGCCTCTTCAGCCTAAAACTTCATTAAGGCTGCTAGACGCAGCCAGAAAGTCAGTGGTGTGAGTGGTCTCACACTTTAACCAGAGGTGAAATCAATGTAGAGTTACCAGTTATGTGACATAGGCAGGGCATTTCATTCTGCCTTTAAAAGCCTTATTTACGTTTGCAGCTATAATTGCTGAGATTTGTCCTACTAAATGTAATTTGACTTACTTAGCTAGTCCATTCGCTGGACTATTGCTTTTCAAATTTTTTGTGTTCTTCTCTGTTATTAGGTAACTCGTGTAGATACTAAACACAACTCTGAAATATTATCTCAGTTGGAGCCGTGGACAATATATTGTATTCAAGTGCAAGCAGTTATCCCTGAGTGGAACAAAGTGGGGGAACTGAGCGAGGAGGTTTGTGAGCAGACAACCCACAACGGTAATGCCTGGCGCAGCACAATGGGGCACGCGCTGTAGGGAACTAGGCAACATGAAAAGCAATTAAAAATGAAAATTGGTGTAACGTGTAAACCTGCCCAAAATGGATGTGTTTGTTACTTTAGTATCATTTAGTGGTTAATACATGTGCGCTTTTGGAGCAGAGGAGTTGGAAGCGAAGTGAAAACTACGAACAATATACCACTGATGGCGTGATGCCTTACTTCGCTGCAGAGGCCTGAAAATCAGAGTTAAGTGGAGCGTAGGCTCTTCACTGTGTGCCTGAAGTTCTGTTACCATCAGCTATTTTCACTGTCCTGTGAAAGCCTTTGGTCCCCTCTGTGTGCAACTGAGAAAGGAACTGGATCCTGCGTTGCAGTCTGCTTCATCCGTGGCGACACTGCCAGTGTCTATCACGAGGCTAGGCCACGATGCTCTTTCTCTGTGACACACAGCACCTATTTTGTCTCAACTGCCTTCAAAATGAAAAGGAAAGTGTCAAGTACCACCAGCGCTTTCCTTTCCAGCCGTGCCACCTTAGCTGCTGTCTGCGGAGTCCAGCCATCACCACCACGTGGTCTGACCCTGTCATCTTAGCAGGGAGCTTGATGTCCCTAGTTAAAAGAAAGGATAGAGTCCTAGGTACTGCCTTTTTCACAGCCATAACGTGTATTTCAAGTAACTCACACCTTTGGATAACTTGTGGAAAATCAGAGACACAAGCTGATGAGGAAGCCGTCTGGGGGAAACCTGGGGAAGCCACTGGGCTGACCTGTTTCTTACATGTTTTTCCTCATATGTTTTTCCTACGTGTATATTATCTGCATGCACTGCAGTTGAATTGCAGGTGGGTTTTGGTGGTGGTGTTGCTTGTTAGTTCGTGGCTAGAACAGTGCTGAGCGAGCGTAGGTTGGTTTAAAACATTTATAGAGTGAAGTATGGATACATGTTTGTTCCCATTGCCTGTTGTGAAATCCCCGTGCATGACATAATTTTTTTTTAAAGGCTTGGTAGTGTAGAATTTTACAGACTTTTGTCCCCAGCTGTCTTTAGTTTGCTGCCATTTTTACAGATTTCTTTAAGACAAAAATGAAAGCCTACACACTAGTAGTGTTATACGTCCACTCCTGCACTCCTGAAACACCAAAGGGTGTACAGTAGCTTTTTACGTGATACCACCTTGTGGATGGTTCTGTTTAATCATTTGCCTAATACTGCATGTAGAACCACAAGCATGTGTAACTGTAGATGGCTAAATATGATGGC
This sequence comes from Aramus guarauna, assembly GCA_013400195.1. Classification (NCBI taxonomy): domain Eukaryota; kingdom Metazoa; phylum Chordata; class Aves; order Gruiformes; family Aramidae; genus Aramus; species Aramus guarauna. Next base: position 108,926 of record VXBL01008644.1, read on the forward strand.
TTGTAAGCTTACTTTATTGAGAACTTCCTCAGCCTATTCAGACTAAAAATTTAAGAGCCAAGAGGTATTTTGCATCTGGAAACGAAGATTATGTTTGCAGTTATTTTGTAGTATTTTATTTAAAAAAAAATTCCATAAAGTGATAATTTGAAAAGAATATATTCAGAAATTAATAGTCACCGTTTTAAATTTTTTTTTCTTGTCTCTTGCAGGTGTAACTCCTGTGTGGATGATTGTGACCATTCTTATAGGATCAATGTTGGTCATTGTAATATCTGTTCCTATTTGTTTCTTTTCTATTTTGTATCTATATCGACTCACCAAACACGTTTTCTGCCCGTCATATATTTTCCCACAACACTTGAGAGAGGTTTGTTTTCTACCTAACACAATTAAAATCAACCTTTTCAGCAGAACCGCCTGCCTTTCAAAGGTTCTCTGTGCCAAAACCCATCAAATTTATTTTGCCTTCTTCCACTTGCACCTGTGGTACTTCTCAGGGTGAGAAAGGTAGTGGAAGTTAGTTCACTTAATATTTAATTCCTGTCATTGTAAGGTCATAAATTTTACATGAACGTTACCTCAAGCTTTTTCATTGAATTCTGTGGTGCTGCATAGACTTAAGTAAAGAGCAGTGAAATTCAGCTTCCTTTTGACGTATACTGATGTATAATAAATTCTGAAATACTGTCATTCTGAATTGTTCTGCACAGAATGGTACAACATATTTGAAAGCAGAACAACTTAAAAACTTGGCATAGACTTTTATTCCTAAAGCAACTGCCTGTTTATAATAGGAAGCTTTATATGGCTGAGAAACAGGATGTTTTCTTTCGTTTTAAAATGAGAGAATAACAGGTGTTAACTTTTGGTTCTTCTTTGTAGACAACGAATGACCGAGCTATCTGTCCCCACTGTCTCATTTTAGATTTAAAATTTCACATTTGTTCTCCTGAAAGAAAGTTCTTTCGCAAGTATAGTAGTGAGTTTTGACTGAAGTAAAGAAGGTAGCGAAGTCTGAAAAATCAAAATGAGATGAGAGCAATGGCTTCGCTGTTATTGTTGGGGAATACCACTGACCCTGTTACCCATACAGCAATGTAAAGAGGCTCCTCCAAGAAACAAGGCTGCACAGAGTGTTACGTAGACTAAAGTTAACAACCTGTACTCCTCAAAGCTTCCTGCGGTTTCTCTTGGGTCTTTCATTTTGACTCAGTTTGAGATCAGCAGACAAAGGCTTTGCAGCTGACTTAGCAACCTTAGTCTCGTGCTTTAATTTGAGCACATGCTCAGCACGCAGTAGTTTGCCAAACCTGGAGCTCAGGTGCTGGGAATGTAGCGGTGCTTTGATCAATACAGGATGTGGTCAAATTTCATTTTGCTTGCAGGTTTCTTACAAGAAAGGGAGAATTTTCAGTTTGTGCTAGTGGGTTGTAGTCGTTTATCACAGTAATCAAAGGTCAGTCCTGCTTACCTAAAATGACATTTATCAAAGGCAGTGGTTTCACTACATGAACGTTTGAGATTGCAGGTTACTGACAGAACAATTCAAATCACAGTTTGCTAGGAAAAGGTCAAATAGTTATACTATTAGTATATATTTTTGTAATTACAGTGAACAGGACTCTTGCTAGAGCGGTTTGTTTCTTATGTAAAGTGCACTAAAAGCAAAGGTAATAGACAGGGCTCAGGTGACAAGAACAAGATGCAGTTGTACTCCTCCAGCCACCACCAATAAAATGAACTGCCACTTCAGCTGCCAAAATGAGCGGTTGACATGTTATTACTGCGTTGAGTAGGTGTGCTAGTCTTCTGTTGACATTCAAAATACGGTCATGACATCCAGCAAAGTCCATGTTGATTCTTGAGATCGGTTCCATCTTATCAATGGAACGGGGGAGTGGGAGGCAGTTGTGATATTTCGGTACTAAAATTAAGTCATCTTTCTCATGAACTGCATAGCCCTGCAAATCTTCCTCCCTCTCCTTTACTTGACTGAATGGTTATGGTTTATGTTGACATTTAAAGCATTGCTATTTGGTGTCTGAGCAGGCAGCTCTCTCAGATGGCAGGAACGATTCACATCTCTTGGAACTTTTTGACAAATCTCGCTGAACTCCTTCACCTGCAGTCAAGTCACCGCTTTTAGGTTTTGTTTCCAAACAAAACCTAGGTTTGCTTTGTTGTTGGTTTTTTTTAAGAAAGCTTATATTCCAAAGAAGTCACTAAGCCCTTGGCTATCTTCTTGCAAATAAAGGCACTTCTGACTTGCTTCCAAGCCTTGCACAGGATGTTAAAGCGAGCACAGAGATTGTTAGATTGTCACCCCTCTGGGACTTCTAAGGACTGAGAAAGCCAATTGATGTGTGGAAAACAATAGAAAACATATTTCTAAGCAAACAGGATGGTATGGCTGGTGCAGCCTAATTGTCGTTTCCTCTTTCCTTCACAGTTTTTGAGCAAGCCTCCCAGTGGTTCACAGTTTTTTGCTCCACTCCCACAAGAAGAGCATCTTATTTATGACAAGCTAACTGTCATTTCAGAAGAATCCAAAAATCACTGTGGTGAGACTGGGCATGAGGCCAGCAGCACAACAGAGCACCTTCAGGACTCCGAACAAGAAGATTCTGATTCAAGAATAGTACCAGATTCAGAAAAGGCCTAAATGCACTCCTCATACTTCACTTGGACCAAAAGAAAATCAAATGGGTTGTTGAGTTTATCCTCTTACTACTGCATTCTGAAGACAGTAAAAATTCACATACAAAGACATGTATACAGACTTTTGACAGAATCATTTTATTTTGTTAAAGTACAAGAAACTTGATTATAAATGAGGAAAAAAATGACACGTAATTTTTGCCACTGTAGTGGCTCACTGTTAAGTTGTAGCAATACCTAGGACTGTATTATGGCATTAATTTAAAAAGCAAGCATCATATATATATATAACTAATTAATTTAACTTTCATGAACTATTTATTGCAAAAGCTAATCAAAATGGCATACTGTATAAGGTTTGTAAAAGAAAATAGTATTTTGTAAAGAAAGGCCTGATCTGATGACTTTTTTTTTTTCATGAGAAATTATGTGTGTTTCTTAAGGATATCCCTAGTGGCATAATATTTCTATTAAATATTTTTTTCACCTGATGCAAAATCCTAAAGTTATGATGATGATGTGAACTTGGTATGAATAAACCAAACACAAATATTCAGTGTTTTGCATTGCAAGGTGTTACTTGTACTTCATCGCTAACGGGAACATACCAGCGCACTGCCAGATAGCCTGTATGTTCAGGTGTTGCTCAGTCCCCTGAGCCTCTGCCTTGCAGTTTCTATGGCTAATTAAATTTTGCCTACTTAATCCAGAGTCCACCAAAGTCTGTGGAAAACTTCACAGCTACAGTGGGAGTTAAAAGGTAGCTTCATTTTATTTATCTACTAATTGACAGAATTACAGAAGGGTAGGGGTTGGAAGGGACCTNTTCTTGAACTGGACACAGTATTCCAGATGTGGCCTCACCAGGGCAGAGTAGAGGGGGAGGAGAACCTCCCTCGACCTGCTGGCCACACTCTTCTGAATGCACCCCAGGACACCATTGGCCTTCTTGGCCATGAGGGCAGACTGCTGGCTCATGGAGAGCTGCTTGTCCACCAGGACTCCAGGTCCTTCTCTGCAGAGCTGCTTCCCAGCAGGTCAGCCCCTAACCTGTACTGGTGCTTGGGGTTATTCCCCCCTAGGTGCAGGACCCTACACTTGGCCTTGTTGAATTTCATTTGGTTCCTCTCTGCCCAGTTTTCTAGTCTGTCAAAGTCTCGCTGAATGGCAGCACAGTTTTCTGCTGTGTCGGCCACTCCTTCCAGTTTTGTATCGTCAGCAAACTTGCTGAGGGTACGCTCTGTTCCTTCATCCAGGTCATTGATGAATATGCTGAATAAGATCGGATCCGGTACTGAACCTTAAGGCACACCACTAGCTACAGGCCTCCAACTAGACTGCACCACGTATCACAACCCTCTGGGCTCTGCCATTCAGCCAGTTCTCCACCCACCTCACTGACCCCTCATCCAACCCACGCTTCCTAAGCTTGCTAAGGAGGATGTTACGAGAGATGATGTCAAAAGCCTTGCTGAAGTCAAGGTATACAATATCCACTGCTCTCCCTTCATCCACGCAGCTGATACATACTCTTAATTCAAAAAAAAGTAAATCCAGGTTGATGTGACTCCCATGCTGCATAATACAATCTCACCTGCATAACTCTGTTCACTGAGTGATGCAAATTTTGTGTGTATTATTACATAAAATGAGAGTGAAAAATTAAATTCTGTCAGTGAAAGTAACTTGCCACGAGTGAAGTTGTGTGTAAATCATAACTTGATGTGGGAATTGCAAAACTTTTGGCTACAGTTTTGAGGTTTGTTAATGCTTGAATATTCACCTCCTGGGAACTCTTGCAGGAAGAACACAAAAGAACAGGCATTGATTCTTTGTGCCCCCCAGCTGTATGCAATCTACGTAGGCTTTTTCTGCACTGTTTAATTCTCGTCATATTCTGGTTTAATGTGGAATATGGAAAAAATGGGGAAGCATTTTCTTTTTCTTCTTTTCTTCTTTTTTTTTTAAGGCATTTTGTTTCAGTGGTGCTTTTCTTCACCTCTCACGAAAGCTGCTCTGTGAGTGCTGATCCTAATGAAGGCCAATGTCCTGCATCTGGTACACATCTCCACTGTAAAAATTCTGCTCCCTGTGTGTTCCTTATCCCTCCTTCCACAGTAGCAGCATTTCTGTACATTCTTCTTTTTTTTTTTGGCTTTCGGAAAGGTAAGAACCACATAGCATCGCTCATATGACGGATGCATGTCCTAGTTGGCTGGCCAGCTCCTGTCAGAAGAGAAGAGGATTGAGATTTCCCTGCCTTTTCCTCACTCTCTTAGTAGAGCTGCTTTCATCTGTCCGGTGGCTGATTTTCATAGAAGAGCAGGAAGTTACTGGCTATCAAATGTGGCTGAAATCAATCAGCTGGTTCAAAGGTTGCAATGAGGGCACAGATAAGGCGGTCCCATGTGCTGTGTCACTTCATTACAGGTTCATCAGTAAGCCAAATTGAGGGAGAGAAAAAAAATAATCTTGGCTATTCAGAGATACAAGCTTTTTTGATTTAAGCAAGAAGAACATGTGCAAGAATATTGTCTCTAACATTTTGAGAGGCTGGCTTCCCCCATTTAAAAAGAGGAAGCGTTTCCCCTCATGACTGTGCCAATACCAATTCCTGTACTGTCACATGGGAGGAGAGAGAAAAACTCTGTTCTCAGAATACTGCTTCCTCTTTCAACACATCCAGACACGTGGGGAAAGGAAGGATTTGTCCTGACCGCTTTGTTTTAACTTTTTTTTAATGTAGAATATGGTGTCTTTAAAGAAATTGCTGTTTTAAGTTCATGTGAGCCCATCTTTAACCTACTGTCTGTATCACTGTCAAAGAGCCTTTATATAGTGAATTCCAAAGTGAAAAACATACTAAGATTCCAGCTGCATCACAACTAGCATGAAATAGGAATTAATTCCCCAATTCTGCATCTCAATAGGTCACCAAAGTTTCCAGAAAGTCCAGAGACCTGTAAGATCCTAGCAAAGGACAATCCGCAATTATATCACACTCCAGTTTTCTGAGGACATCAAGCTAACAGAGCTGTTAGACTATACCATCGCTAGTGTTATTCTAATGCAGATAACTTGGTAAATAAAAGTTAGGAGATTATACGCCACACGGAACAGAAATGAAGGCTCCAATGCAGAATATATTTAACAAAGATCTCCCTGAGAGGGCAAGGAGACATTCTGTGAAATCCTGATTCAATTATTATTCCATTATTCAATTCTTATTTCATGCAGAGCTAAGCTTGTAGTCAGGGCATCCTCTAACACCGATGTCTGCTCTCCCTTCAGTCATATAAGCATCCAGCATGTGCATTTGTGCAGTGTAGCAAAGCATCGTTTCTATTCCTGCTTATGAAGGAATTCAAAAGTAATGTTAAATAATAATCTGTCCTTGTGGAGGACAGTGATCAATGCTTCGTTGCTGACTTCTCACCTCAGGTTAAATCATTTAGCTTTTGTACTTATAATTCCCTCAGCTCTTAAATGAGGACTATTGTATGCAGCTACTGCAGCGGTGGGAGACACACGATCCCCCTAAGTAAGCAGATGGCCATCGTGTGCGTCATGACAGAGTGAGCAGGAGAGGGGTAAGGCCAGTAGCTAACATGTACAGCACCTGAGAAATCTCAGCAAGGCTGGTCAATGCACCATGGGGAGGACAGGGGAAGCTGTACCTTCAGTGACTGTTAGAAGACAGATTTAGCTTGCTGAACCAGACAAGGCATTTCTTGGATGACTCCTATTTTCTTTGCTAGATTTCACTCTTCTGACCTCAGAAGAGGGTTTATGACCAAAGAGATAGTGATAAACTGTATTTCAGAGCTCCTACACGTGGTGCTCATTGAGACCTGACTTGCAGTAAACGTGAAGCGTGTTCAGCTCCAGGCTCCATGACCCACAGCAGTTGAAGGAACCTACCACAGAAAAATGAGGCTCTGCCTCCACTCCTAGAAGGACCTTTATGTAACATTTTGGGCACATGATACAAAGCGTAAATACAGAGCAGTGTAACAAGGATAGGAAGAATTCACAGTGCAGTGAAAGGGAAAGCCCGGCTCATTTTTCACTGCTGACTTCTCACCTCTGACATGCTTTGTTCACCTCATTTTGTATTAACTTGACTAAAACCCAGCTAAGCCATTAATGTCTACAGCTTTTACTCACACATTTTTTAAGCAGCTGTCCCTGCCTGGGGATTTCGGGGGTTTTCCAGTGTTTGGTTATTTAATAGGCTAAGACCCAGTAAATTAGTTACAGTTAGATAAAAGGACTAAGCGACAAGGGCGATGTATTCAGAAGCTAATTCTAGCCCCATAAGGCCGATCGCCCAGGCTCTCCCAAGACAGCAGCTCCTTCAGAAGGCAACTGCCTGGGATACTTCTCTGGCAGAGCGTCTCTTCCCTTGATGACTACAGGGGAAAAACAAACAAAAAAAAAAAAAAAAGGCTACTTTTTCCTCTTAGGTAAGGTTAATCCATACAAATAGCCCTTGGACATCTTGTATTTTTTCTTTGGCTTTGCAGGGAAGTGACACTTGAGAGGAATTAAAGCTGACTTCTACTTTTAAAGGTCAGCCTTTCCGAAGAGCTCCGAAAAGCAATCTAGATTTTTTTTTCTTCAGACTGACCTGCAGTTTGGTTTGCTTCAGAAGTCTTCCTGTTTCAAACTGAGTCCTCACAGGAAAGTGTTTGTAGGTGAGAGCCACCTTCTTCAGCCACAAAAGCCACAGCTCCACTGGGATGTGTAAAATGAGCCAAGACACTTGGGGACAAGGTGCAGCCTCTGGCTGTACTCAAACGGGCTGCATGGCCCCACAGGTACCCCAGGCAGTACATGGCACCTAGTGCCTCTGCAAAGAAGAGCTGATCTTGAGCGAAGCTTGTGGAGAGTATGATGAAAATGAATCAATAAAACAGGTGAACTTCCATGCTGGTTTTGGCTGGGATAGAGCTAATTTCCCTCATAGTAGCTGATATGGGGCTGTGTTTTGGATTGGTGCTGGAAACAGTGTTGATAACACAGGGATGTTTTCGTTCCTGCTGAGCAGTGCTTACACAGAGCCAAGGCCTTTGCTGCTCCTCACACCACCCCACCAGCGAGGAGGCTGGGGGTGCACAAGGAGTTGGGAGGGGACACAGCTAGGACAGCTGACCCCAACTGACCTAAGGGATGTTCCATACCATATGACGCCATGCTCAGCTTATAAGGAGCTGGGGGAAGAAGAAGAAAGAGGGGGACATTCAGAGCGATGGCGTTTGTCTTCCCAAGTCACCATTAGGCATGATGGAGCCCTGCTTTCCTGGAGATGGCTGAACACCTGCTGGCCGATGGGAAATGGTGAATGAATTCCTTGTCTTGCTTTGCCTGTGTGTGTGGCTTTTGCTTTCCCTATTAAACTGTCTTTGTCTCAACCCATGAGTTTTCTCACTTTCACCCTTCTGATTCTCTCCCGCATCCTGCCATGGGGGGAGTGAGCAAGTGGCTGTGTGGGGCTTAGCTGCTGACTGGGGTTAAACCACAACTTCTAACTGTTGTAATTTAAACTGCAAAGTGTGGAAGTATGCTGCTAACTCTGGCACAGCATGCCAGGGATTTTGGCAAAAAGTGATGAGTAAAACAGAGTATTTTGAAGACCTGGAGGTTATTGAAAAAATATTTTAGATATGAAATTCAAAGCAGAGGAGGATGATTAAGGAATGGAGAAGTGGAGATAACTGAGGGCGAACAGTCTAGGCTTGTGGTGAACAAAACAGATTATAGAAGAGAGACAGTAAGAGAAGAAACAAGTCAAGGTAGTGCAGTGAGCATTTCAGGGAGAAAGGGAACACTGGAGCCCAGGCTGAGAGAGATGGGGTTGTTCAGCCTGGAGGAGAGAAGGCTCTGGGGACACCTAATTGCAGCCTTCCAGTACCTGAAGGGGCCTACAGGAAAGATGGAGAGGGACTGGTTACAAGGGCATGGAGTGATAGGACAGATGGAGAGGGACTGGTTACAAGGGCATGGAGTGCCAGGACAAGGGGGTAATGGGTTTAAACTGAAAGAGGGCAGATTTGGATCAGACAGAAGACATTTTTCACAATGTGGGTGATGGTGAGGCACTGGAACAGGTTGCCCAGAGAAGCTGTGGATGCCCCATCTCTGGAAGTGTTTAAGACCAGGTTGGATGGGGCTTTGGGCCCCCTGATCTAGCGGAGGGTGTCCCTGCCCATGGCACAGGGGTTGGAACTAGATGGTCTTTGAGGTCCCTTCCAACCTAAACCATTCTATGATTCTATGATTCTATGATTCTAACTTTACATGCATGACAAGCTATAGAAAAAGCTTTTAAATAGGTTCTTAACCAGAAATACAGCATAAGAAATTGTGATATTAAGTTATCCATTTTTTTCTGAGGCGGGTTGGGAAATAACCATTATTACTTGGCAAAATGTAATTTTCCAGTAATCTTCGGTTATTGAATAAGTGGTATGCAGTGTCTGTGCAAAACAAGGCTCCTTCCCTTGATATTGCACTGTCATGAAAAAGAGAGGTGAAAATAGCTATTTTCCAGAAAATACTGTGAGTAATCAACAGGCTGAGCTGACTGTTTGCATGCAATATACTGGAAATTGCTCATTTGTACTTCCTAATAAACTTTCTTTCCTTTCTTACTTCTATCTTACAAATTGGATTTCCTTAAGTTAATTTTGCATGCTTTCTAGCAATCACTGTAAAAGATTGTAGGCATAGAATGATAATAACATCAAGGAGACAAATGAGAAACCACTGGGGAAATCTTACACAGGAAATCCTGGCTCCAGCAGCACTGATGTGCATTCACTACCACTAGGATTTCACCCTGGACAAAGCACCAGACCAAAGAATTGGTTTAACACCTTTCAGCTCTTCCCTTTTCCTGTCAGCTCAGACATCATCAAATACTGTCTCTCATTTCTAGTCTCTTCTCTCAGCTCCTGTTGTTTACATTACACTTTTCATAACTAGATTGCAAGGACCTCAGAGCAGAAACTTTCTTTTCCAAGCTGAGTAGCATAGTTACAAAGATGATGTAGATCACAACTGGAGCTTTTCACATGGGTTAGATCTTCAGACATGCTGACATAACGGTACAACCAGGCTCTGAAACTCACCCTAACTAAGCACAACTTGCTGATCATTATGAAATATTATCTGTAAAGTTGTAGATGTATTAGATGTATTATAGTTAGGTATTTTGAAGATACTAGGTAGGTCTTCATGGGCTGTAAAAAGACAGGTTGACAGCAGGCTTTCCACATTCTTCCAGCCTGGATGAGGCAAATTCTTACCCCTTTGTCCTTCAAATGCACTGTCCTGACCAGATCCCTTTTTGTTATTTACATGAGTTTTATTTTGTGTTTTATTTTTATGTTTTATTTACCTAAGTTTTCTCATGTGCTGAAAATATTCAGCCATCTCGTGGCTGAAAATGTTTCTGATATGCAGAATTATACCTGTCCCAAACCCAACTTTGTCCTTGTAGATCTTAGGGTGGAGGGTCAAAAGAAAAGGGCAAAAGCTGAACCTAAAAGTCTTTCTAGAGCTTCATGAATGTGAGAATAAAATACTAATGCAGGAAATAACCTTTGAAATACACTTAACAATAAAGTCCTGTGGTGTGGCACTACCACTTTTGTCATTCCAGCTCTAAGCCTGGCCTTGCTCATTGTATTTTGCTGCTTTGGGAAAAACAACAAACTGTTGCCTGCGATATGTCCAGAATACAGCAAAGGCAAGAGCAGAAGGGAGCACAGAGCAGGCAAAGGGTGTGTCGTCTCGGCACCGGTATGGGAGCAGCTGTGAGAAACAAATTTTAGCTCGTCTTTGCACTGGAGCCCCTGCAGAAGCAGGGACTGAGGCCATTCAACTCTCACGCAGCAAGAGCCACTCTCACAGCTCCAGAGTCTCTCCTGGAGGCAAGACCTTGCTCACTTTTTTTCCTAACAAGAAAGGGCAGTTTGCTAGAGCAACTAATACAAAGATTAAGACTGGTGTTAGGCGTTGTCCTCCTTACCCTAGGGGACTCACTTGCTCCTCTGCTGGGTGGCTGAAGCCTTTAACAGGACACCTGGACCATATGGAGGAATTCCTTACCCCTTAAGAAGCTGCGGAAGAAAAGGAGGTGGGGATTGCAAGGTAGAGGAGAAGCACCACCTGGAAGGCTTAAGTTAGTTGATCAGTTCTCATGTCAAATTATAGCCATGTCCTGGACAATACTAGCAAAAGTCAGGGAGAAATTCCCACTGTGGTACAAACCTGCAGAGATGCAGAAACCAGGGATGTAACGCCCCATCGTTGGATCTTTGCCACAGTAAAAGCCACAGAGCAGCTGGTCAGATTGAAGTGCAAATTAGAATGAGAAGGGATACTGAAATATTTTAGAAAACTTGAACTGCTATTATATACCCCAGTCCCAATGAGATTAAAGTCTCAAAAGCAGATTGCTTGTAACACGTGAAGGAAGAATTCTCATCGCATAGATACATACATGTTTACATTGACAAAAGAGTTTACTGGTGTTAAATTCCTCAACTGTAGCCTTGCTATTTGGAAGGGGAGGGACACAACACACATCTACTTTTATGAAGTGGCGTTTCATGTGAGCACAGCAGTCCAACCACACTTTGTCCAAGAAATGTAGAAATAGAGCCCAAATACCCAAACAAAGTGCTGGGAAAGAAGCAGGTGTGTGTGTGTAGGTGTTTAATATGTATTTAACTTGTAATGTTTTTATCTTCCAAAACTGTGTAGAAAAACTCTCGTTCAGGTACAGAATATCAATGTATTAACCAAAAAAAAGATCCAATTCCTTTCAGTGAATGTCAATGAACTTTGTGCAGAAGTGATAGCTTATAGTTTGATTTTAGTAAGATTTTTCATAATATTTTAGAAGATACTGTCACAGGCAAGTTAAGGTAAACTGGGCTAGGCAAAAGGAGACAAATGTGGGGCTTATAGTGGGTCACAAACTTAAATGAGTCAATGTCTCACTGTTGTGGAAGAGGCAAATGCCACACAGAATACACAAACTGCACTGTAGTCCACCAAACACGCTATTTAGTGCTAACAAGGCCATGTGGAGAGCTATATCCAGTGCTGGGAAAAGTCAGGAGGAGGACACTTTGTGAAGAAAGATGCTATTATGTGGTCTAGTAAAAAGAAATCTGATGGAAACATAATGACAGTCTTCAAAAATGAAAGCCTTCTGAAAACAGGAAATTAATAATCTATGTTGTATGGCCATGGCAGACTGGAAAGCAGTTACAAGACTGCAACAAGACAGGCATGAGAAAAAGTATTCTAATGATGAAAACAGAAAAAGTCTGGGAGATATTGCCTGAGAAGTAGCATGTTAAAACAAACAAACAAACAAAATCCAACAACAACTAGGTACAACTGATCCTGCCTTGGGGCTGCACAATGAACCACTGGACTCCCTACGGTCCTTCCTCCCTACGTTTCTACTCTTTTCAAGCAAGATGAAATAATGTATTTGCTTCTTTTATCCTGTTCCAGAGGTGACATGAGAAGAAACAAGCAAATGATTTCTCCTTTGTCTGTCAGCCAACTGAAATAAATTCAGTGCAGCCTGCATGGCTTAGTTTCCTCTGTCACATGTATGTTTTAGGATTGACATTGATGACCAAAGGAGCACACATTGTCTTGCCTTCTATTTGGTTGCCTGTGTGGTGGAGATAGAGCTTCTCTTCCAACAGATTGTATCAACACCAGTTTCTGTTTCTTCTATAGTATCAGTGAGGAAAGGGCATTCAAACTTATATTTATTAGGTTACTAAATATTTCTAACACTAATAAACTAGCAAGCTAGTTGTAGCTCATGATCTAGACCGCAAAATGGTTAGGGTGAAGTGTGGTTTACATAAATAACTTGCCATAAAAATGTTTCCCTATAAACTGTTTGAGCACAAGAGAATAAATTATCATAGAATAAATATGACTCGAGGTCAGAAGTGCCCTGTAACAATGTATCCTCCCTAAGCATAATGTTATATCCATGCATTTATCTTCTACATGCTCAACCACAATGCATCAGTTCTTTCAGTAACAGCTCACTCTTGATGTGCAGAACTGATTTTTTTTTGGTGTTTTTTTTTTTTTTTTGTCCTGGCAAGGCATTCATAGCTGAGCAGACTTTATCATGATCAGCTTTGCCTTATAGATGTTTTTAATAAAACTCTTCATTTTAGTATTGCAGTACCTTTATCTTGCAACAATACATTTTGCATGATTCCTGCAGCCAGCCCCTAACTCTAAAGGCCATACTCTTCCCCCCACTAAGATTGGAAAAAAACCTACTAAGTACATCTCTTAGCTTTTAGCACTTTGTGACTGTGCTAGCCAAGAGCTGGTAGTCACATACTATCAGTCACCAAAATCTTCAGTTGTCCAAAGCTTTCTTTTCATCATGTAGCAAGTGCTGCCACCATAGCCTGTAGCCTTGGGCTCCCTACCTTGGTTTCAAGAGCGTGTGGGAAGCTGAGAGAGGTCATGTGAACCACTGTGACAGCAGCAGCCTGGTCCTACTCACCCTCCTTCCAGGTGTTGCTCAGATATCTGCAGCAACAGGCTGCTGGCACAGAAGCAACATGCTGCTTATAGGTGTCTGTGTAAGTGTTCCTGTAAGTGTGTGCGCATCAGAAGATACAATGCTTCCAGGAAACAATGAACCTTGTGTGCACGCGGTCTGCATGTGTACAGCAGATCCAGCACCGATGGGAAAGGGTGGAGCGACCCTTGTGGGACAAGTCTGCTGCTTATACGCAAGAATGCCTGTCTTAGGATGGGAAAGAGCTGTCTAGTATTGGCTGCGTTTGACACTGTAAGACGGTGAGTGTTTTCTTCAGCTGGAGAAGCACAGCATCAGTGATGCACAAAGTGAAGGCCTGTTTGGTGTCAGCCATTAACACTGTGGACGTAACAATATGTTATTTGGGTTCCTTCTCAAGGAGATTGCCAACCTGGAGAGCCCTAGTTGCTGTTAGGAGTGTGGCCAGTCAAGATCAATATTAGAAAATTACCAAAGAATTGTTCACAGCACACTAACAGGAATGTGACTGCCATATAAAGGCTTGTCTCCTGCAAATGGCATTCCTAATATTTATGAGATAATAAAAGGTTGTCATTTCACTCCACTTATCAGAGCACTGACAGTACAATAGCTACACTGAATGTTGCTTTGAGATCCTCTTGTTGAGATTTCAAAGGTACTTCAGCAATACTAATTTATTGACTTTTTTTTTTTCAGCTCCAGGAAAAGGATAAACAACAGACTTTGTCTTAAAGAGCAAACAGTTTACACAAAATCACACAGGAAGCTGTGGTGAAGCTGACAATATTTCACAGATTATGTTCTACTTTGTTACTTTCATCACACCACGCTTTGTCCTCACTGATTGTCTATTGACTGCATCATATGATGATCATGATAGGTATGATGGCCCACACCAAGTGGTACTTCATAGCCCATTGTTCACTCAGTTCTGTTACACAATAAATATACTTATGCATTATATATTTATTGCATTGCATATTTATTGATCCAAATAAATTAACAGAAACCAGAAACTAAAATTACATTGATTGCTTAAACACTCCATAAACTATTTTTTTTCTTTAAAGAAACTGTGCTAGGTACAGGCACCTGTAGCATACTAGGTAACATTAGGCACCATGTGTTTCAAAGGACGTGGTTATCCACAACCTCTTGTCCAGACTGTAATGGTATCAGCCTCTTCTCAATCATCAGTCTTTTTGATAGGACGGGTTTCCAGCTTTTACATCCCTGAGCTGGCTATATATACGTTTTCATTTACAGGAATCAATAGCACCTGCATTTCATAAGCACAGTTGGATACTAATGGTACTGGCTCTTAACAAGCAAAACTGACATTGTGGTTACATGTCAATGACCGCTTCAGAAAAGGAAATCATTGAAATATTATCACATAAAAGAAGATGATGCAAACCATAGAAGTATTCTGGCTGGATCAAATTTTGCCATCTTAGATGGTATAAGTGATTTCGAGTTATTTGACTGCCTCATGAATTTGAGAAGGATTCTTGCACTTCTAACCTCAAATAAAATTAATTTAGTTGATTTGTGTATCTTGCCCTTTAGCAATCCTCAAACATTTCTTAAAACCTACAGGCCCAAAGAATTAAAGCTCCATTTATGCATATCTTCATCGGTGTCTCAGGAGAGCCTAGGCTTGAGTAGACATGCTCAGAGTACATGTAGCACATCACAGGAAAAGAGGCATCAACAGCAGCTAGGAACACTTTTATCCAGAACTATGGCTGGAAGGATTGCTGTCTCCTTAAGTAACAAAAAAAGTAATGTTTATTGGACCTAGGATACAGAGAGCATAGACCTTTGCCTACCAGAGTTTCATATCCTCATCTCTGAATACATTGCTATGACCACTTTGTACTTTGTTGCTTTGAGGGGATAGGAATTGAAAGGTAAACCCTTGCTTCTACCCTCCCAACCAGTGCAGCTGGGCAATCTCATGAAAAATATGAAACAGAAAAAGAGAAGACAAGGTCTTTAGTCATAAACCCAGAACTTCTGCCTGCAAAATTAAGCTGGGTTCAAGCCCCACTTCAAGGACTGTAGCATTCCTTCAAACATTCAAGAACCAGGGCAGACCGCACCAGCACACAGATTTCCCCCTTCCCAGACAAGTGCTCTATTCAGTGAGAGGAATTACATTCGCTCTCCGTGACTCAGTGCATCTTGTGGTTTCCTGATTTTTTAAAATTTATTCTTGATTAAACCAAACGGGGCGTTTCTTTGTGAG
Source organism: Aramus guarauna (assembly GCA_013400195.1). Taxonomy (NCBI): domain Eukaryota; kingdom Metazoa; phylum Chordata; class Aves; order Gruiformes; family Aramidae; genus Aramus; species Aramus guarauna. The sequence continues at coordinate 124,429 of VXBL01008644.1, forward strand.
AGCTGTGTGAATAGGCTCTGTTGACATTGGGATGGAGTAACGGTGATCAGGCAAGGGCAGAACAAAGCGAGGAAGTGTGAGTGCTGTGAAGATAGCGTGCGGGAGCTGCGCAACCGCTAACGCCTGCCCTGGACGGCAGCAGTCCCGGTGGGCCTGCAAGAACCACACCACCAAGCATCTGCTCCGCAAGTACCTGGCCACCAGCCCACACCGACAAGGGGATTCGTTTGCGTTACTTTTTCCGCACCCAGCAACGACGCGGCTGCTGCGTGCATATAAGAGTAGACTTATGCCTGCCCCCGATAGAAGGCCCTCAGAGGGAGGTTCCTTACTCCCGCTCGGAAGGCACGGCCCACCGCTCCCTCCCACGCACCGGGGCACGGCCTCCCTGCTCTTGCTCCAACCGGGCGTGAGGGACCGGTCCGCGTGTTGGGCGAACGGTCGCCCGCCGCGAAGAGCGCGGGCCCAACTACTAACGGCCGCGCCGAGAAGTACCGTTGGCGGCGCGCGCTCCCTGACCCACCGCCCTGTCACAGTCGGAGTGGGCGGCGGAACCTGAGAACACGCGTAATTATCGGGATTTTCCGCGGCCGCTGAGCACCCAACAGCCCTCTTTCTCCTTAAGCGACACCTGCATTGCCGCCACCGGCGAATAAACGCTTGGGGGGGGCGGGCACTAGTCTCCCGGAGTAAATCGTTCCCCCGCACGCCTCGATGACAGAGGAACCCCCAACCCGCTGCCGGCAGCCCACCCACATTTTGTGCCCCGCCTGACAGCTCGCTCCGGCCCCGCCCCAGCGCCGGCAGCGCTGTGCGGAGGCTGCCTGCACATGCGCAGCCGCCCGGGGTTTCCGGTAACGGTGTAGGCGCTGGCTGTACTGAGGGACGGATGGACGGCGGAGCGGTTGGTGTGGGGCGCGCGGCCGTTGTGGCGTTGCTGTCCTGCCTCCTGGTCGCGCTGCCCCTGCGCTGCGCAGGTGGGGCCCCGTGAGCGGGTAGGGCAGGGCAGGGCACCGTGCGGCACCGCGCCGCGCCCCGTCTGGGTTTCGGCTGGGGGCTGGTGCGATGGCCGCTCTTGAGGGCAAGCGTGGGGAGCGGGTCGCGGCCTGTGCCGCTGCTGCCGCCTTGTTGCGGGGGGGCGCGGCACGGCACGAGTGTCCCCGGCAGCCCCCCGCCGAGACGTGCGGTTGCGGGCACTCCCGCTTCGGCCCTGCAGTGGCTGCCCGGTGCCTCCGGCTGCGGCGTTGCGATACGGAGCGTGGTTCTGGAGCCCGCTGCGTTCGCACCGCTGCGGGGATGCAAAGGCGTTCGGGCCTTGGGTCCGGATAGCTGTGTCTGCGTGGGTAAGCGGGGCTCGGTTTCCGTCGGGTGCCTCGGCCTTTACAGTTACGTAGCTGCGTTCATCTCGTCGGCTTCAGGCTTACTTTCTGCCTGTGAATTGTAGCGGCTGTAGCTTAAGGGTGGGGCAAACAGGTTTTGAAACGTATTGATATGCTTGAAAGGTATCTCAGCCTCGCCTGATAAAGCCTAAATGAGGAAATGAGAGAAGTAAAATTGCGGGATGAGGAGTTTATCTCACAGGATAGTAGCATGTGCCTCTTCTTACATCCTAAAGCAACAAAAACCAATCATCACACAAAACCATTTTTATTGTGCAGTCCAGATAAGCCGTGAATTTCTGTCCTGTGTGTTTACAGGACGCTGTGAGTTGTGACAAAGCGTATATTGGCTAATGGAAATATTATAGTTGTGGGTAGTACATCTGTGCTGCTTCTGATGGCGCCTAAACTCTTGAATTCTGTGTAAGACTGTATTGCTCTAGTTTGGCATATCCAAAAGAAGACTATAGAGAGGAAGTTTTCGGGGCTCCACACTTCACAGTCATGGTAGGATTCAGGCAGAGAAGCAGCTCTGGGACCTTTTCTCTTTCTTTGTTTTCTTTCAGCCATTTGTTTTGTAGGTGAATTCTTTGTGCCTCAGCCCCGAATTCCACCCCAAAACTGGAAGCGTTGTGATACATGCAGCTACTTTGATTAATCCACAGGTATTATAGTAAATGATGAGCATGCCACATACTGCTTCTAGAGTTAGAAGTCATTGCTCTGCTACAGTCACCACTGATCTTCTGCCTCGTCAAAACCAGCAGTTTCTCTCTGCTGCAGCTGTATAAAAGTTCTTGCAGTAAGAGTTCTCCCTGGTTCTCTGGAGCACCTTTCTGCCTATGGTACCAATAACAGTTGGGTCACTTTTGGTGTGTGGCTTTTTTTTTTTTTTTTTAAATATTGCTTCTAATAGGCCTTCTTTCCTTCCTGTGCTGAAAGGTTGAGTTAAAGTTTCCATTGGCTTTACTACATGCTAAGTGTGGTAAGTAGTGAGCCATTATGTAATAAAATAAGAGGCTATATGGATAGAGGAGCTCCAAGTGCATGTATTTTGGTTTAGCATTGTTTTTGAATCTATATTGTGTACTAATCTCTTAAGCATACTGGAGTAAATAATCTATGTTAAACTGCTTCAATATGATTTTTCCAGCTCGACAAAATTACAGTTCTCTGTCAGAGGGGAGGATGTATCAAGTAGGGACCTGCTAATGATCTGTATGATAGAGCAGCGTAAGCTTATTAAATCTGCATGTAACTGAATAGGAGGAGCTCACAATTGTTTAGAAAAGCAGGAGTGGAATCGAGAAGTGTCCTGATAAACTAGAGAAATACTCCAGAAAAAAGTACAGTCGTGTTGAAACAGGATGTGGGCAGGGCTTTGTACTTAGGCAAATGGAGGGTGACAAATGATCATCTAAATATCAGTTCTGAAAAAAAGAAAAAATGTAAAATTACAGTGCCTTGTAAGTTATGTGTAGAAGTTTGTGCTATGCTGTAGAAAACCCCGACAGTATTGAGGCATAGCAGCGCTAAGTAGAATGAAAGTAAGTAGGTCCTGTGTCTTGTAAGCTAGACTTCCATTTATTAATCTCAGTTGAAGTGTTGTGATTTTCTGAAGTATGCTGTTTCAAGCCAGTTCAAACGTTTGGAGAGAATGGAAAAGAGAACAATTAAAGTCATTCAGAAAGCTAGAAATTTTGGCTTAAAAGGAAGACTAAATGAATTGTTGCTGCCATTCAGTTTTCTCTTCATAATTAGTCATGTTTAATCTAGTTTTCAAATATTATAAAATCTGATGTAAAGAATAGTGTGCTATAATATCCATAGACAAAAAGTACATGGGCTGAATGTGCTTAGAGGAGGCGTAGGTTACTCTGGGTTTTGCAGTTGTCATGGACTATGAACAACAACTAAGCAAGCATCCTTGCTGTAAGGAAACTTGGCTCTTTTCTGCAAAGATCCAGACCTCCAATAGAATCTACTAGGAAATCCAGTTTGGGAGTTCTTTACTTTTGATTTGCAGAAAGCTTTCCCTAATCTCTAACGGTAAGGATAGTAAAATATCTCAGGAGATTGGAGGCCTGTAAAAATAGGTGATGCAGTGGTGGAAGCCACAGGACTTCTCTACACAAACATCTGATGATGTACATAGAATCAGTCACTTGCTTTCTCCAATGTGAAATATTGGTGATCTTGCAAGGTTTCTTCCAGCTCAGCTTCTGTGCTTCCATTATATGAATGGATGATTAGTAAGTGTTAAAGTGTAAATTGGTGATCATTAACTTTTGACAAATTTCAACCAAAGACATTCCTCGGAGTATAAATTATAGTTGGAGCTCTAACTACATCCCTCTTTACCTGCAACAGGAGATGGAGTGAACAGATAAAAGAGCATAATTGTGACCTGGAACCTTCAATAAATAGTTACTTGACTTTGGATAAGAAATTTGATTTCTTGGTGAAGATAGTTTGAATTGTCGGGGTTGTCTCTCAGGACTAGGAGATCCTTCTGAAGCAATGATCTGATTTTCTGACCAGGGCAAGGAGGAAAGTATCTAATCAAGCTCGAGATAGATCTACAAAGAGTGTCGTGGTTTTTCGAGGGGTTTATTTTGCAGTTATGTTTAATATCAGATGAAGCCAGAAGGCTGTCTAGTCCAGCGTTTCTCTACAGCGATGGTTGGCAGTGGAGCAGGAAAGAATAAAAGAGCAAGTATATGGATGGTGACACTTCACAACGTAGTGTTACAGGAATCTATAGCATTGAGACATGGTATTTGACTCTGAGTTCATAAGCCAGGTAAGACTTGAGCCTTCACAGAGTCCTAGAGGAAGGAATTCCACAGATTAACTAAGCGTTCAATGAAGCAGCAGTTTCATTTGTTTGCTTAGAGCAGAGTGGTGCTTGTTCTGATGCTTTCGGCTTTGTGTTAGAGACAGCAAACAATCTTTTGCCACTTGCATTCCCTGTGCTGCTTGTTAGGTGCCTGTAGCTTTGTCATATCCTCCCCTCGGTTTCCTTTTAAAGCTGAAGAGTCGTAGTCTGATTCCTCCCAGGACAGAAGCTGCTGCATAGCTTGGATTGTACTTGTCACCCTTCTCTGCCTTTTTCTGTTCTGCTATCTGGTTTGTGAGAGTTGGCACTCTAGAGCTGCACATGGCGTTGAAGATAAGTCTAATGCATTTATATAATGACATTGAGCTTTCTGGTTTACTTCCTTAATTCCATATAAGTTTCTAACTTTTTTCCCTTTTGGACTATCGCTGAGCACTCGCTGCAAGTGCTCACATTCGTACGTTGTTGTTGAACGTAACACTGAACAACTTCCTAAAAACTCCCTGCAAATTATAGAGTCTTCCCTGACTAATTGGTACAAGTTACTTTTAACCCTGTAGTGGATTTTAATTTTACAGGTGATGTCTCTGAATAGCTTGCTTCTGTGTATTAAAGTTCTGTAAAAGCTATCATGTGCCACTGAAAAGGGCTCTTAAATGCCTAGCTCCAGCAGTTTGTAAGGAGGATTAAAAAAGGGTAAATGTGAAGATGGAGTCCAACCTTATTCAAACTTGCATGAGGAAGTTCTCAGAGAAAGAGGCAGTCAAATCTGAGACTTGTGACAGTCATCTTTTGGGCCTTTAACCAAAGCTGTTGTGGAATAAATTCCTTCTAATTCACGGTGTGTGCGCTTACTCCAGGATTGGAATACTGTATCTTCTTCCAAATGTCAAAATCCAGAGCTGTTATTTTTCCAATATTGTTCATATCCTTTATGTACTGCCATGGCAGGTTTTTAAACCTGGTATGTGTGCTGCTAGAGAATTGAGGAAACTGTATTTCGCTGTCTGCTTTAGGAGGCTATTCAAATGTCAGCAGTTGAATTACATTCCAAAAAGATATTTTGAAACGGGTTTTCTGTTACACAGTTTATTAAGATTTTTACAAATGACTATTTAAACAGAGATTGAGTGCATGAATGGTGTTTTTTTAAAGTCTGCAAATACGTAAGTACAAGTATTTACAGGGAAAAGCACTGGCCTGTACTTTGTGTGAATGATGTCGATCTGTTAATGTTTCTTTCAAATGGAAATTGAAAGTTTTATGTTGTATCACAATGCTTAAATAATTTTCCACTGGGTCTATAAGGCAATGAATTTTACTAAGCAAGATTATAACATTCAATCTATCAATTACCATAGGTGGTGATGTTCTTCAAACAAATTATTACTTTTTTTTTTTTTCAAGTGGCTCTGACAGGCTTATACTTTTAATGTTAATAGCAGAGTTGTGCAGGTTTGGGTTTTATTTTTAAATTATTATTAAAAGCTAGTGGAACTTTTTTATTCCTGGCTTTTTGATTCTTAAATTTAATGCAGACATTCTCAAATAAAGTAAAAATAACTTTCTCCCATGAAGTATTTTGTTTGTGAAGGGATATAAATATTCAAAATTGCTATTATTTGCCAAAATCTGAAGTAGCTTCCTTTTGTTATTGCAAGCTTTTTGGCTGAACTGTAGCCATCTGTTGGATAAATATCTGAAAAAAATTTAATTATTTCCTTTGCTTTCTTATTTTCTGATGATCAAATGTAATTTGGCATTCTCTGGGCTTACCTTAGTCTGTGGGTTTACAAGAGTAACACATTCATGCATTGTGGAAATAAATTCTATAGTGGGATCCATGAGGTTTTATTGAATTATTTTCCTTTCAAGTTTTGTGTTTTCAGGAGTTATTTCCAAAAGTCAGTAGCCTCTGGGTACTGCTTTAACTCTGTTCTCCAAAAGGATTTTGCAGGCTTTGGTTTATAGATTGCTTTTCCACCCATGTTTCTTTTTTATAAAGAGAACTTGGTCATCATGTAAAATGTGAAATAGTTTTTTGTAATGAAGAGCAACTCTAATGTCAAATTCAGGATAACCTGTTAGATGTGCAAACAGACACTGATTTCCCAGGTGAAATAGGATGTATTTGTTCTGATTTCTTCCTAATATAATCAAATATATAATCAAAAAGCAATTCCAGACTACTGGTCACTAACATAAGTTTTTAGAAGTTGTAGCCATTGGGAAGTGATTAATAATCTAACACACAACTGGTTAAAATAGAAAGTCAGGTCAGAGAGATGGGTAGTGATTGATTTTTTTTTTTTTTTTTTAAATTATTATTATTATTATTGTGGTGATTTTTTTCCCTGACGTGTCAGAGGTTGAAAGTGCATTCTAGTCAGAGCACAGTGGTATGCACTGCCTAAATTGTACATCATCTGTTGTCAAAGATACCTAGTACAGGATACCAGGCAGAATGACTTATATGAAGTTTACGTTCTGTAAATCTGGATATGGCTGGTTAGTTCGTGGGTTTGGTATAATTTTAGTGACTTCTGCCAGAGGTTTCCTCAGTTCACCTGTTCCCTGTGCCTTCACACTGTTTCCCTTTGCTCTGTCAGCCACAGTCTGGTTTAGGTTCTAGTAGTAGAAAACTTTCAGACCATACTTTCAGCCCCGATTGTAATTTTGTAGCCTTGCTGCTTTGAAGCAGTGCCATAGACTGGTGTGAAATAATTCAAAGCAAAATGTGCTTTATAAATAGCCAGATAAATTTTAGTTTTCTCAAGTATCAGGATGATTCCTTCTTCCACAGCATTGTTACTGTCATTTGTCCTCTGATACCTGAATTGTATACCAAATGGCACACCTAGGATTCTGCATATCTCAAAGTTAGTGGTAAAGAAGTCTTCTTTAGGAAGCAGAATATAAGGTAATTATGAGGCAGTTGGGTTTTTTTTTTAATAATTTTATTTGAAAGGTGGAAAATAAAGAGGAGAGAGCGCTGTCCTGCAGGTGATTCTAGTGTGCGTGCTTCCTTGCTGTTGGGAATCTGCCTATTAAGCCTTCTCTTCTCACGATCTAGTCCTTCCCTTGATGTTACGGACATTTTTATGTGTCCTGAGACTTAGCCCTTGCCCTCCATAAGTCATTTTATGCACTGTTCTTTGTGTAACAGAAAACAGAGGATTACCATGAGCAAGATACAAGATCCTGCTATGTGGTGAAGCCTCAGTGAAAGGGATTTATGTTCAATACGTTGAATTTATGGCAGTAACACATGACCTAAAACAAGTCTGCTATGCTCAATCTATTCTGCAACTGTGAAATGACAGCATTAGGTCAATCCCTATCACTTTGCAGCTGAGATCCAGATGTTGGATCCAACCAATAAAATGCTGGTTTAAATTCAGAATGCTTATCAACCTGTGACAGTGAACACAGGCCTTGAATGTTACAACTATGTATATTTTTTAAAGGCATGTGGAGAGAAAGATTTTAAGCACAGGGAAAAGAGCTACATAGTCAAATAGGCAAAGGAGCTACCTGATGCATAGCTCCTGAGCTATGTATTGAAGTGCCGTTTGAGTGGCACGGGTTTTCTTAACTCTTATGTTTACTGTTATTTCATTTTGCTATACCTCTCTACTTTTTTTTTTTTTTTTTTTATCAAAAGCAAGTTATTCTTAAGTGATATACAAATTATTTATTATTATTCATTTATGTTACTTTCTTGTAGGCCAAACTAATCTGAAGAGTCCACAGGATCTTCAGGTCTACATTGTAAATACAAATTTCACTCTAAGGTGGAACTACACTGGGAATGATACCAATGTGACATTTGCAGCAGAATACCAGTTGTAAGTAGTAACTTTATACTGAACCAGAAATAATTGATGCTTATTTGTGTAGAAGCACGTATTGATTACTATGCTTCTTGATACTGCCATGTAAAACTTTTAGAGACTTTTTGAAATCAAGAAGGTAGAGGCCAGGAAGATTAAATCCTGTAATGAAGTGAAATCCTAGTATTGTCTTTCATTTGTACATGAATTAGACAAAATTAGATTGTTCACTGATAGCGATGTGTTATAAATGCAGAACATACTTGGTAGTAATGTTTAACACTAGAGTGGCTCTTTGAGAAGCTTGACCAGTAGACTTAGAAATGTAGTATTTAGTTTTATTTATTCTCAGTTTTGTTTTTTTAATTTAAACTGCATTGTGGCGACACATACAATTTCAGTGTAGCTTTTAAATAATTTGTCAGTGTTTATGAACCCAGATTTCTCATCTGCAACTTTTAATTGCCGGATGAAACAAATTTTTGTTCTTAAATGTTTGATTTTCTTCAATTGTTTCATATACCAATATTTATGTGTGCACATACATGTACGTTTGGTATTTTGTGGCACTTTTAGTATTAAAAAAATACTTCTAAGATAAAATCACTTAAGTTCTTGATTTTAGGTTTTCCCAGTGTATGATTTTGGATTTTTAAAAAAAAAGAAAGCTTGCCTTCTGCAATGTGTAGATCAGAGGCAGCTGCTTTGAAAATAGTTTTATTTTAAAAATATAATATTAGTCTGAAAGATAGGATAGAAGTTGAGAATAAATAATTACTACTTCAAGTCTGTGCCTCTTTTTTTTTTGGTCAAGACATTTGTAATCTCTGTATGAAATGTCTCTTTCTTAAATAAGGTATGGATGTCTGTTAACTCACAAGAAAAAGAGCTTCTGTAAAGCTAATTATTCCAACACTTACTGCTGAACTCCAGTTTTCTCCTTTGTGTTTTTCTTTTACCTTAATCTACATTCCTTGCTAATATTAGAATTGGGTTTTTTTCCTGCTTTTATGCTCTTTTAAGCACTTCTTACCATCAAGACTTTTAAATTTCTTGAGATGAATTATAAAATCATATACTAAGGATATAATTCTGTAATTTGACAGTTCTTTTATGCTGTTTTCTGACACTGTGTGTTTACATGGTGAATAAAGCAAACTGGTATCAGACTTTGCAGACTGATAGTAAACCTTTGGTAATAAGGCTAAACTAATTACATTAATTATTATGAATTAATTAAATTATTATGAATTATTTAAATTGAGATATGAAGTCCAGGGTAACTAAGTAGATAACACTGATTACCCTGGAACAGGTGACAAAACAGCCTTAAATAGTGTGACATTTATTAGCATTAAGAAGAAAAGGAAAAAGAATCTCAAGGCTTAAATTGTATATTTTATTTTATTTTGGGGGTTTTTCTTACAGGCTTGAAGGTTTTGAGACAAACGACACAGAATGGAAGGAGTTGCCTGGGTGTCAAAATGTTACTGACACAGAATGTGACTTTTCCTCAGCCATAACAGAATACTATGATAGACATCATGTGCGTATAAGGGCTGAAAGAGGGGAAGAAGTGTCTCCGTGGTCTAGCATTTTTGAAATGACTCCGTATTTTATAGGTATGAGCTCCATACATACTGTAACATTTTTAGTTAAATGTTCTTCAGCACATTATTGTGAAAAAAAATGCGTGTGGTTTCCATTGCTCATAACAATGTGAACTAGTGGTTTTCTCAACCGTAACATAATACAGAGTATTTGCAGGTCATGGAATGGTATGATTCTCTCTTTTCTAAGTAATGCTGTTTTTCTGACAGAATTTTCAGTCACACTGTAATTTTCTAGATTTCAGAAAAATCCTTTTTGACAGTGGACTTTTCTGGAAGTTTTCTTCTGACCTTGTGCCTTTTCTGTAGTTACTGTATGGTATGGTACTGAAGCCTTCCCTCAATGTTGGACTGATTTATTTGAGCTAGGTTTCTTGCCTTGCGTGTTTTAGATTAACTTATAGTGATTTTCACTGCAGATTCTGGAAAACACTCACTAGTAACATTGCATTGTAACTCCACTGTTTTAGGACCAGGTAACAGTGACTGTTTGTTAGGTTAGATTGCTGTTAGATAGTGCCTGAGATTCATGAAAACTAAGATCCTGTTGGCAATTACTGTGATCTTGCTAAGCCTCAAAAGAATTAAAAATAAGATACTATAGGCGGTTACTGTGGATTTATTAATGTAAATGACTTTTTGGGTATTTCTTCTTTAAATAGTCATGCTTGACTTTTTACTTCCTTTTAACATTTGCAGCTCAGATAGGTCCACCAGGAATAGAGTTGCAGTCTACAAATGGTGTCATAAAAATTAAAGTTTCTCCTCCAGAAGCAAATCAGGTCCGAAAAATGTGGATAGCTCATGTACGTTTTAAATATAATCTAGTTATCTGGGAAAATTCATCAAATGCAGAGGTATGATCACTTTTTTTTTTTTTTACACTTTTTAACCTTAACATAACTGTCAGAGACGTACTTTAATTGCTTAATGCTCTAAAATGGAATTATTTAATTATGGAAGTGTGTATAGCAGTTGCTATGCAGTTTAAAAGTTGGGAGGGGTTATTTTCTTGAGGGTTTTTGGTGTTCTTTTTACTAGAGGTTTGTATTAGATATTTTGTGATAGGAGTTTTGTATTTCTGTTAAATGCTGGAACTGCTTTCCAGTGCATGAGGAAGAAGGTGAGTTTTGTATTTCTGTTAAATGCTGGAACTGCTTTCCAGTGCATGAGGAAGAAGGTGAAACTATCTCAGATGTGTTGGAGAGCCACCCTCAGCCAGCAGGAACAGGGAGGGGAAGGAGTTCAAGGCAGTGGGAAGAAGCATGTACAGTAAGGCATAGATATAGGGGGGGGAGAGATAAGAGGCTAACTTCATCTTGCTGAGACCGTACTGCTTGGGTACGGCTGTCAGTACACTGTCCTGTGTCGTTAGCGAAGTTCTTTGGTTTTATACCCTAGGTTGGGGTTTTCAGGGATTCTTTTGGGGTCTTGTGAACTAGTTTGCAAATCATAATGTGTGTGTCACACAGCAGATAAAGCTATTCCGTAAAGACCAAGGTAGAAACAGTCTTTAATTTTTTTGTCTTTTTAGGGGAATGGGTGCCAGCTAGATCAGCGTAGGAATTGAAGAGATACCTGTGTTTGTTTGGAAGTCCTAGTCATAATCATTACACATCAAAGGGGAAACAATAGTTTTAAGTTACGTACAAGCTGTGTGCAAAGGTCAATTGCTGCAAAGTCTGGTAAACCAATCACAAGGAGGAAGCAGGAGAGGGAGGGCTCATTCAGTGAGTTGAGGGACAGAAGCGTGCTATTTCTCTTCTGAGTACGTGCACGAATATTTGTGTGCTGAGTTATGCATTGTGTAAAGCAGTGCCGCAATCCCTCCACGCTTCTGTGTGTTAAAGGAGCACATGTTCCTTCCTCTCAATCATGTGGCTTAGTTGGAAACTTCCCTTTAGCATTTATTGAGCTCATATATTGTCCTTCGTTCCCTATTTTAGCATTTTTGATGGCATATTATATGAATGGACTGAAACCTGGGGAAGAAAAAAGATACTTTAAAAAATCAGCTTGTCAGGAAGAACAGTTATCTTCATATGCTGTTTGCAATTGTTTCTTACAGTTCAGAAGTCAAAGTATTTTTCCTACTGACATAATTGATGATCTTGCACCAGAAACTACCTACTGTTTGAAAGTTCAAGCAACTCTCCCTTTGGACTTCCAAGAAGGCTTATTCAGTCCCATTCGTTGTGTAAAAACTACCCGTAAAGGTACGGAGTAAAATTGTTTTATCTTAAAATGATTACTTAAGTTTAAACTGTTGGAAAGTAAATTGTTCTAAAGCAATAGGAATATGCAGAAGTGCCAAGTTCCTGCTCATTTTGGTGTAACAGCAATCTTGACAGTTATGTACATTTTCTATTTTAACTCAATATAAAATATGTCACCTATCAATATTGGAGTTTTAGTAGTAGAAAAAGGTTTTTGCTCTGAGGTAAATTCTGTCCTTTAATTTGGATTGCAAAACCTACTTTCTGTATTTTGGAAAACGATATTTTTGAATTCCTGACTTTGAATCAGGAGGAAAGGGATGTGTATGTAGGCAAAACAAAAGCCTTTTGTATATTTGGCACTAAATGAATGCATAAAAAGTTGAGCTAAGCTTAAAAAAATATTGTTTTTATGCAACCCTTGGTGAATTTGTTATTGCAGATTCTGAAGAATGGCTTAGTGGCGGTTTGCCACCAGTTGCTTGTTTCGCATGTCTAAATTTAAATTCTTCTGTGTGCTTTTCAGGTGTTAGTTTAAGTACTTTTAAATGTTTATTTCAGGGAAAAAAATAACAGTGTGTGAATGCAGAAAGCCAAACATTAGATTGAACAGATGGTACATCAAAACTCCTTTGTGTTTCTGCATGCATATTTTACACATTTTTCTCATCGAGTTATTGCTGAACCAGTTTATTTCTTCTAATCTCTATGTTTCTGTACTTAATTTTTTCTGAATTGATTTTTAACTGATTTTTTTAATAAAGGCTTAATACGCTGTATATATCACAGATTTTGATTTGCCATCTTTGCAAAAACAATTTTTTAATTATTGAAAATGTACCGTGACCATTTACATGAGAAATGCCCATTCGGTGAGAAATTGCCATACATAACATAAAGCTTTTCAGTAACTGGTTTTCCTTTTCATTTTGAGCAGTGAATGACCTATTCTGTGCCACGAATGTGAGTGTCCTTGCTTTGAATATGAAATTTCATCTGCATTGGAAGAATCAGTATAAACAACATGTGAGCTATAGTGTACAGTATCTCCTGTGAGTTAAACAATTTCCATATCTCTGTTTAAACAGGTTATGCTATTCTAAATGTCATCCATTGTATTTACAAATATTTATTAGAAGTAAAAGTGAAATATTAAGTAGAAGTGAAATATTTAGCAAAAGCGGCTTAATGTATTCATTAAAACATTGGGTTCCTCATCTGGACACAGGGTGGCTTTTAATGAGACTGCATATAACATAATATCCTAGAATTTCAGGATAGTAGGCTGCTTTTGAGTGTTACATACCTGGTGGAATGAACTATTAAATATACGCTAAGTAACATTTTAAAAGATGTAAAGTTTGCATTGCTTCATATCTTTTTGAATATGAAGAAATTAGATGACTAGTGGTAAGCAAAAATGCAGGTGTTCAAGGTTTCAATTGTCAACATATTTGATTACTTCTGTCACATCACAATGTGGGAAAAAAAACCCATCATGCCTATAAACATGTATCTTGATATCTAGTTGTTGCACAAATATTGTGGCCATCATCTAAATATCTAAATGAAGAGAGATGCTGCTAGCCTTCTTTTGGCATTCCTTTGGCGTGACATAAAAATAATCGACTTCATGGAACTATATGAAAAAAATCTTAATTTGGATTTTAAAATTTCTAAACCCAATATATAATTTTTCTTTTGAGGCTTGATTAGAGTACTAATTTGTATTTCCAGATTTAGTTAACTTCATTGCTTGTTATATTTAGAATACTTTTTTCATTTATGAGAAATTTCTAAGAGGCCCATTCTCTCAAAAATAGAAAAGAACTATGTAGCACAAGTGAACAGGCTGGTTTTTTTTGGCATTCAAGGATCTCACATCAAAAACTATTAAAATATCTCTTGCAGTGGGTATCTAAAGAAACTTCATGATGATTACTCAATGAAGTGGCAAAATGTACCCGGATGTGAAAACATCACTGAAACACAATGCAATTTCTCATCTATCATCACTAATACTGCTGGATTTTATTATCTCCGTGTGCAGGCCGTGAATGAATATAATAAATCGTGTTTGTCTAATGATGTGAAAGTAGATCCTCTGATAGCAAGTAAGCAAATGTGTTTTCTTAAATTTTCGTTTCTCAAGGAACTCATACCTAATGCTATGATTTGCAAAAAGAAACTTGCTAGATTAATGAAACTGAATACGTAGTTCCCCTACAGAAACTGTGTTGGGAATCCTGCCCTTGTCAAGTTAAATAGGAGTTTTTCTGTGGTCTTCTCTGTTCAGCACAGCCAGTATTTCACTATATTTAGAATCGTATCATTTGCTTTACAAAATTAAACTACAAAGCTTTATAGGACATTTTATAATCTCACTGTATACTACATTAATCACTGTGGGAGATTGTACTAGAAATATCCTTAGTCTGACTTCTGCTGCTGACAAGGGAACACTTCTTGATATCCCAGAAAAAAGATGCCAAAGTCAAATAATTTTGGAAATCACTGTCTCTGTTTTCTTGTGCATCTGCTTTTGTTTTCTCCTTCTCTCTAGCCATGCATAGTGCTCCCTTGAGTTTTGTGCTGAAGCAGTATTACATTGGCATACAATCCTGAAGACCCTCATGAAAATGCAGTTTTAAATGATAGTGACTTGCAAGTCAAAAATATGTAACACTCTCCAGAGTGCACTTTTTTTATTTTGTGAGAAATGTGACCTTACTAAAATGTTTGACTTAAAAAAAATTTATCAACTGTAAATGTCAAGAAATGCTCCTCTAATATGTAGGGTAATACTCCATTGCCTTCCATACTGAAGATGGAATCAATAGCTATTCTATATGTCAGCTTTCCCTTGTCCAAGCTCTTGGTAATTTCTAAGACTAAACAGAATAATCTTAGAATAATCTTTCTAAGACTAAACAGAATAATCTTAGAATAATCTTTCTAAGATTATTCTTTAAGATAACAGTGACCTAGGTAAATAATCCAACAAAAGAAAACAAAAACTGTAATGCTTCTTGCTTTTCAAGTATGCTAAAACTGTGAAAGAGAGTTATGTGAAAAAGAGGACCCACATCCTGATGAGAGCAAGACTTGTTCAGTAGTTTCACTTTGACTTGCACAGAGTTAATCCCTCTGTTTGTGTATTTCACGTCACTGAAACTTGCAGAAGTAAGATATAAATGCGTAGAGAAAATAATTGAAATATGTATCAGGACTTAAGCTTCTGCATAAAGCTATTAGTCTTAGGTATATGTCTCTTAAAAATGTCATAGATTTAAATTACAGTATTTATGCAGTATTTTTATTTGTATTCATTCAGTCTTATTTTTAACTATTTTTTCTTTTTCTTTTTTTTTTTTTTTTTAAATGCCTTAAGATGAAATTGGCCCCCCTGGTGTAAAGTTGGACATCGGTGATGTTTTGCTCCATATTCAGATTTCTCCTCCAGGAGGATCTGAAACTGAAGTCATGAGGGACCATTATGGCTTGTCTTACCGAGTTCTGTATTGGAAGAATTCACCAAATAATGAGGTGTGAGCTAGTTAAATACTTAAGACAGTATGTAAACATTATTATGCCTTAAATACGCAGTTTGAGTTCCCCTCAAGAAGCCTATTTTCAAAAGAGGCACACATATAGTGTATCAATCATGCAATCGATTTGTTTTGTTTTTTTCTGAAAGATTCTTTTAAAAATCTGGTCAAGATGACTTTTATCACAAAGTAATTGAGATTTTAATATTTTTCCATTGATGCGGCTATATGTAATGATTTGCAGAAGTGCACTGAGTTTTGTACGAGCTGCTAAATGGCTCACTTTTGAATAGTTGTATGGTCCTTATGATGCCATCTTTCTTACGGTATGACTCCGTGTGCTGTCTTAATTAATGTAGTTTCCAGCCCCTCAAATTCTTTTCTTTATGTATTTGTAGTCTTACAGGTATATGTATCATAAAATGATACAGTCTTGCATGCTTTTAGCTCACCTTTTAATCTATCTTTCCATATTCTTTAAAAGCTTCTTTTAGTAAAATATTTTATAGTAATTGGTAAATGTGTATGTGTAAATGTGTGGAAGAAGAGAAGAAAATTAACTGCAGCAGGAAGAAGTTTAATCTGTGCACAGCTTTGAATTGTGAAATTTCAGTGTGATGAAAGCAGTTGGTTCTTGCAGTAAGTTTCTTGAGTGTGTTTGCTTAGGAGAGTGTTGTGTGGTTTCTTGTGTTTTATTTAATCCAAATGCAGAATGCTGTCTGACTTCTTACAGAATTACCTCTTCAGCAGAGGCCAAAATTCTAATCTATTTGCGTGACTCTTGTATTATTTATGTGCATCTTATTCTTCTAATTTTTCTTTCCAGGAGGAAATGAACATGAAAGAGATAAAGCAGACAATAGGGACAGTCTCTGATCTAACACCCTCAACTTTGTACTGTGTAAAAGTACAAGCATTCTCAGAAGCTTACAACAAAAGCAGTCCTTTCAGCAAAGAGGAATGCATCAAAACACCTGGAGGTAGGACAAGCTTGGGAATTGTTACACCTCTGGAAGTAAAATTGTTAACCCTTTGTAGGCATTTGCAGGTCTTGCTAGTTAAAAATATTTACAGCATGACTTAATGATCTGTTGCAAAAGAGTGGAATGCACCTCACTCAGAAGAGAGAAGCAGCAATATGTTTTATTGAGGTAAAACAGTAATTTGATGGAGTTCAGTAAACTTGATGGAATTCAACAAAGTTCAGATCACTTAAGGAACTACTGTCAAAGGTATTAGCAAAAGTGGTTTTAATATGGTGTTGTAAAAGTACAACTTAACAAAGTTTGGTAAGGTTCACGCTATTAATTACTGCATGGAAGAAACATGCAAAGGAGAGTTGGGTCAGAATTGAGTTAAAAGGAGTCATACAGAGACTGGAGACAAAAGGGTAAGGAAGACCCTCCTGTTGAGTCATGAGGTACGGAGTGGACCTCCTTTATGCAAATAATACATTTGTAGATGGATTACACTCAGAACGTAAGAGCAAGGTATCTGTTGAATATAATTTGGTCAATTATCTTCTAACAGGCTGCAACACTAGCAAAATTACTAAATATCAAAACTGACTTAAAGCTAAGAAAATGTAACAATAATAGTAAGGCTACTTTCTTGCATGTTAAGCTCTTAGGATTCATTTATACTGTGGTCACAGATTCACAGATTGGTAGGGTTTGGAAGGGACCTCTGGAGATCATCTAGTCCAACCCCCTTGCTAGAGCAGGATCATGTAGGGCAGGTTGCACAGGATCATGTCCAGGTGGGTTCAGAGTATCTCCAGAGAAGGAGACTCTACAGCCTCTCTGGGCAGCCTGTTCCAGTGCTTGGTCACCCTCAGAGTAAAGAAGTTTTTCCTCCTGTTCAGATGGAACTTCCTGTGTTCCAGTTTGTGCCCGTTGCCCCTTGTCCTGTTGCTGGGCACCACTGAAAAGAGTCTGGCCCCATCCTCTAGACATCCACCTTCTAGATATTTATAAGAATTGATGAGATCCCCTCTCAGTCTTCTCCAGGCTAAACAGACCCAGCTCTCTCAGCCTTTCCTCATATGAGAGATGCTTCAGTCCCCTCATCATCCCTGTAGCCCTCCACTGGACTGTCTCCAGTAGTTCCACGTCTTTCTTGAACTGGACACAATATTCTAGACGTGGCCTCACCAGGGCAGAGTAGAGGGGGAGGAGAACCTCCCTTGACCTGCTGGCCACACTCTTCTGAATGCACCCCAGGACACCGTTGGCCTTCTTGGCCATGAGGGCAGACTGCTGGCTCATGGAGAGCTGCTTGTCCACCAGGACTCCCAGGTAATCCACAGAGCTGCTTCCCAGCAGGTCAGCCCCTAACCTCTACTGGTATAGTACAGTCCTTGCTGCTTTGTCTTTATCAAGCCTAAAAATAAACAAATGTTACTTTTTTTTAGCATCATAAGAGAAATTCTTTAATCTGTTTTACTAGTTAGTGATTAGTCTTCTCATATCCTTCTTTTATAAGCCTGTTTAAGACCAAGCAGTACATTCAACACTCTATATTGAGAACCACAGTCATACAGATGACTTCCCTGTACTTACATTCCAGTGTGGAACCTTTCATTCTTTGATCATTCATATTAACTGGAAATAGAGATAAAAAGACTTGGTTGTTTCATCTTGATTATTTTTAAAGTGTCTACTGGTATGTATTATTTTTAGGATGTTCAAACTCCCTTCAGTTTGGTTCTTTGAGATTGTGCCAGAGAATATGTTGCAAAGGCGAAGAGAGGAGGAGAGAAGGAAGCTTGCAAGACTCTTGAACTTAAGCACTGAATAGCTTATGACTATACAGATGAAAAGTTTCTTTGACTATGATATTTTACTATCAAAAGCTGGATTCCATCATCTAAACTCCTTCTACCAATAAGGTCCCAACCTTAAGTCCTGGAACTGAGCCTAGCCTGTTAGAAGATTTTCCACAGTTCCTGGGTTAATACAGGAATGCAGGACCACAGACTTAGAGAATGGTTTGGGTTGGAAGAGACCTGCAAAGATCATCCAGTCCAGCCCCCCTGCCATGGGCAGGGACACCTTTTACTGAGATCAGTTTGCTCAAAACCCCTTCCAACCTGACCTTGAACGTTTTCAATGATGAGGCATCCACATTTTCTCTGGGCAACCTGTCCCAGTGTCTCACCACCCTCATTGTAAATAATTTCTTCCTTATGTCTAATCTAAACCTATCCTCCTTCAGTTTAAAACTGCTGCCCTTTGTCCTGTCACTACAGACCTTGGTAAAAAGTGTCTCTGCCTTTCTTATAAGATCCTTTTAAATACTGAAAGGCCTCAATAAGGTCTCCCAGGAGCTTTCTCTGCTCTAGGCTGAACAACTCTGACTCTCTCAGTCGGTCTTCATAGGAGAGGTGTTCTAACCTTCTGACCATTTTTGTGTCCCTACTCTGGACTCACTTGAACAGCTCCATGTCTGTCTTGTACTGGGGCCCCCAGAGCTGGCTGCAGGACTCCAGGTGGCATTCCATGAGAGTGGAGAGGCAGAATCACCTCCCTTGACCTGCTGGCCATGCTTCTTTTGATGCCGCCCAGCACATGGTTGGCTTTCTGAGCTGCAAGCACACATTGCCGGTTCATGTCCAATTTTTCATCCACCAGTACCCCAAAGACCGTCTCGGCAGGGCTGCTCTCAATCCCTTCATCCCCAGGCTGTATTGATACTGAGGATTGCCCCGACCCATGTGCAGGACCTTGTGCTTGTCCTTGTTGAACTTCATGAGGATCAAATTGGCCCATTTCTCAAGCCTGTCAGGGTCCCTCTGTATTGTGTCTGTTCCCTCTAGCGAATCCACTGCACGTCTCAGCTTGGTGTCATAAAGTTGATGACACCGTGTTTGAGCATTGAAGTGAAATTCATCTCTCCTTTTTATACTGCCAAAGTAAAATCTTGTGCTCAGCTAGCGTCTAGACTCCCAGTATAGAAAATAACTGGAATATCCTTAGGATTGATTTCTTCTTAAATAAGCATTTGAAAGGAATAGATGCTTAGTGGAAGATTCTTTTTTTCGTTATTGGTTGTGTTGTAATCATCTGAAGCTTACAGTTGGAGTTCCTCTCCTGTCCAAGTAACCATTTGGATGCTTTTGGGCCCTTGAAGACCCTGCAAGTCTAGGCACTCTAACAATTTCCTGGCTAAATAACCGTGGGCCAACTTCACTGTCGTAATTGCCCATTCTTACCCCGTAGCCCATGGGAATTCTCACTCCTGTATCACTGCATTTTTAAAGGAGGACGCTCTATCAATTACATACTATGTTCCTTGGGGTTAGACCCTGTACACAAACAACATCATGATAGATTCACATGCATCAAGTGCTTCATGGTAGCTGTCTATGTGCAGCCTTTTTGTCCTACTGTCAAATACTGACATATAATTGGAATACAACTGGGAATAACTGGATCTTGGTTCTGATCCTGTCTGCAAATGCCTGTGTTCTTCTATTGGATAAACATTTTGTGCTGTGGTTTTAATATAGTTATCTAAGATATTGGAATGACATCATATTTGTAATGATCATCATGGCTGGGTATAGTACTATAGAAATGTGAAATTTTATGATAAATACTGTAGCAGATTTGGAGATAATCTGTTCCTTGATCTTTGTAGTTTATGAATACCTGTAGTTTATGAATACCATGATTTGATTTTTTTTTTTTTTTTAGATAAAGTTTTACCTCTGATCATCTTAGCAACATTTGTAACTGCCCTGATTGCTGTCTTGCTTGTGGCTACGCCGGTCATTTTTGCCCTGTATCAAGCCTACAATAAAATCAAATATGTGTTCTTTCCATCATGCCAGCCACCTTTGAACATAGAGGTGAGATGAGATTTATTTTTCTCATTCATTAAGCGGATGTATTTTTAGAAAAATGAACAGAAAATATTATGAAAAAGTGTTTATCTGTTATCCTGTGGTCTTATGGGTATGCCGAGATTAATTGTATAGGTTTCAATAAAGTGCAGGAATTCCTATGGAAAAAAAAAAAAAATAGGTAGTATCAATTTCTAGACTTCTGTGATTAGCAAATACTTTAACTTTTGTTTTTTCTTCTATCTGTGCAAAAGTGTTGCTAGCGATCCTTCATTCCAGAGAGCACACATGTCTACCCAGTGTCATAATGTACTTCTCTCCAGCTATGCTAGACCAGAAATGTTTTCCTATTGTACTATCTGGAAGAGCATGCTCTATCCTTTTTTGCCATCCTTTAAAAGTCAGAGGAGGCGAAAAATACAAGCCCAGTCTTCAGAGGAAAATTTGGTGTAGCAGGCAGCAAATGCTTCTACCATCACTTGACCTAGCGGCCTGGATGGTCTCAGAAAGGGCAGATGTTGTCCAATTTCAGCTTGGCACAGGTAGTAAGTAAGGTAGTAATAAGGATCCTGTAATGAACAGGGCAACGTATGTGTGTGTATACATATGCACACACACATATGTATGTGTACATACATATATGTATATATATATTGAAATGTAGCAAGAACTGCTTTTCACTGTGTCTTCTGTGTCTCCCAGAACACTGATTTTGAGCAGTGTATGGCCTTCCTAAAGTGTGTCATCTCCTCACTGAAGCTTTTAGGATATGTAGTATAGAAAGCTTTCTGAATAAAGTTGTCATTTAAAATCAGTCTCATAGTTTACAAGGACTAATCTGAATTTAATTTATTTGTAAGGCAGCATTTTAGCTGGTTTGTTCAGTAGAATACTGATAATGAATGCAATGCATATTAGTACCTTTTGTGATGCATTTGATATAAATTACCACTTAAAAGATTTAAAGCATGTAGGACAGACTGTGGAGCACTGTTGAGAGGTGTACAAGATTTGGTATCCTACTGCAGCAGCTCGCTTTCTCTTTCTTCTTTCAAACTTTGCTTTATAACTGATAATGATTTGTAGACTTTGCAAACACACACCTGTCATCCCTGTGCTTCCACATGATCTTTGAAAATGTTCTAAATCAGGATTTTCCTTTAGTTCTTGCGTGGCCTCATGAGGATATAACTGATGAAATACTGCAGTTACATTGATGATTGACAGCTATAAGCATAGCAAAAGAGTTAAGATTAATGTTAGAGTCATTCTTTAGTGTTTGATTATATGAATGCAACTAAACTACATCCTAACTTTGAGTTTGTGAACTTAGGGAAACAAATGGTGTATTATAGGTAGAAAATGTCATGATGCTACTGAATATGATAAAACAGATTTGTACAGCTGTGGTGTTAAGCAAAATCATTATTTAGGTATTATGAACGAA
The DNA here is from genome assembly GCA_013400195.1 of Aramus guarauna. Lineage (NCBI taxonomy): Eukaryota > Metazoa > Chordata > Aves > Gruiformes > Aramidae > Aramus > Aramus guarauna. The sequence continues at coordinate 146,147 of VXBL01008644.1, forward strand.
TGTTCATCTCTTTCTTTTCTGCTTCTCTTTTTGAAGGGTTTTGGAGAACAGCTCTTCAGCAGTCCTTATATGTCAACTACAGAGGAACCAATAGAAAATTGTTGTATAATTGAGACTATCATCACAGAAGAAGTAAATCAAATTGATTTTAAAGACTACAAACATTCTAAACAGAGCAGTCGAGATTCAGGAAATTATTCTAATGATGACGATACTTCAGGGAGCAAAGTGTCAGAAGAAACACTAGAAAAAGAAATCGTATAACTTTTAAGAAAATAAAATCCATGTATGGGATTGACATCGTAATAAACACTTAAAACTTTCTATTATGAAAGTTGCATCCTAAGTAAGACAGTGTGACTTTGGGATCTTTGTCTTCCGGTGTCCAAATCTGCACTTTGTTAGTGGAAAGTTACATACTCTCTCTGCTGCAAGATGACCAAAGTTACAACACAATTGACTCCATGTACTTTACACCATTTCAGCTGACTTTTCATCATATGATAAAAAGAATACCATCTGCGTAAAGAGGAGCACATCTGTACAGTTTGTATACTTGAACCCGATAACCTCAGCGAAAGCTTACTCTGTTCCACTATAAGAGTTTCTTGCTATCTCAGAGGTTTGTTTTGAATGCCAGCGTGTACTGTGACAGAAGCCTTAAATTCCAGTATTGAATATTACAGTGTTTACACAGGCAGAAGGAAATTCATGCTGGATACAATTTTAAGAACTTTTCTGACATTCTCTTCCAGCCCCCTCAGGGGCAGTGCTTTTTGGCTCAGCAGATCCAAGAGCAAAAGATGCAAAGAGACCAACAATGGCCTCAGTGAGGTGGTTCCTCTCAGCCTCCTTGTAGAATTCCTTGTGGCCATGGCTCCCAGTGCCTGCTCGCTTGTTCACATAGCTACGTCCCTGCCTCAGGGTGCTGTCCTCCCACAGCACTCACTAATCTGGGCAAATATGGGAAGGGGAAAAGGCAAGAAGGAGGGTCACTTCACTTTACTATAAAGAAAAATTTTCATTGTAAATAGAGGTTGGGTCAAATTGGTTTGCACGGCATTTAGGATAAAAAAACCAACAAATGTCCAAGCCAAATGTACACTGCAAGAAGAAACTAAGTAATACTGTTACTTTAATGACAAGGCATGTCAAGAGGCATATTCTTGATTATTTTTCCCATGGCTAGATAACTAGAAGTGTAAAACGTTTACTTCTGTTGTGGTTTAACCTGGCAGGCAGCTAAGACAGCCACACAGCCATTTGCTCACTCCCCACCTCACAGTGCGATGGGGGAGAGAATCGAAGAGAAAAAGGTAACACTTGGGGGTTGAGATAAAGGCAGTTTAATAGGACAGAAAAGGAAGAGAAAACTAACAACTGAATATACAAAACAAGTGATGCTCACTACCTGGAACTGCTGCTCAGCTGGTTCCTGAGCCTCATCACCTCCCAGCCAACCCCCTCAGTTATATATGGAGCATGATGTCATATGGTATGGAATATCCCTTTGTTGAGTTTGGGTCAGCTGTCCTGGCCGTATCCCTTCCCAGCTTCTTGTGCGCCCCCAGCCGCCTTGCTGGCAGGGCAGTATGAGAAGCCAAAAAGTCCCTGACTGCTTGGCAACAACTAAAATATCAGTGTGTTATCAACATTATTCTCATCCTAAATCTGAAACCCAGCACTATACCAGCTGCTAGGACGAAAATTAACTCTATCCCAGCCGAAACCGGGACAACTTCTAATTAAATTGTATTTAGAAGTGTGTATTTCTTTTAACAAGGAAGAAGCTTATTTCTGCAATTCGAAGGACCCAAGTTGAATTTAGAAAATGCCTTTTAACAGACAGGTGAGGATGCTTGTAATTCAAAGCTTTTTCAGCGTAGTCTCATTTTGCCAATAGACTTTTCTGTGTACAAATTATAAGGATATGCGGCCATAATGTTTCAATTTGCATACCACTTTCTTTTTCTGAAGTAATTCTTAAAAGTAGCCTATTTTTTATGAAGAAACTGATTTAGAGTAAACTGTTCTTGATCTTCATGTGGTCTGTTGTTTATTGTAACAAGCATCTCTTGGTGTTCATATTTTATTTTTTTAAAATTTGAAGATTGATGTAATTTGATACATTTTTCTGTCCCTTTGTTCATTGAAGACCATAATAAATTTTGCACATTTTCTTTATTCCTTTCTTGGTTCCGTATATTTCTGACATGGTGACATTGAAGCTATACCATGGATACTTAGGAAGTGCCCATGAGTCTTCAGTTACTGTCCTGCCTAAAAAACCCAATGTGAAGCATATAATATATAAATTTAGGGTTTATGTGGGAGTGTTGCATGATTTAGACGAATTAGAAAGGAAGTGCTAATTCATTCTCTGTATTGGGGCTTAAAATGAGAACCCTGAACGTGAGATTCCAGTCGTGGTCTTGGGTAAATAGCTTCCATCTGTGAGTTGTCACGAGATACTTAAAAGAAAGACGGTATGAGGTTGTCTGTATATATTTGTATACCTCTTCAGTATAATCTAAGTTTGCTGTGAGGATGCAACTTGTTTATGCAGCTGTTCTTAGTGATTTAATGCTGTAGCTGGACTTCCTGGATGGTTTTTTTCCTGGACAACTTCAATTTCAGTCTGTTTTTCTTATTTGTGACCTACTTCTACAGTAAGGTTTGGGGACATATTTTCATTTTGGGGTTTTTCAAAAGTGAAGCTATTCTAAACATGTTTACTGAAGTAAGGCGTGGCAGGTTTTGGTTTTCCCATCTAGGAAAAATGTTTCATCTGATATTTCAGCAGCTAACTGCGGGCTATTATGTTAATAACTGTTTCCTGTGACACAAGATTCTGTTTGCCTCTCGGACTTTCCTCACTCCAGGAGAAAGCTATTTAACGTGAAGGATTTCACTGTCAGATTTCAAATGATGGCAAAAAAAGTCTACAGTGAATGTTTCGGAAACTTGCAAGCAATCCACAGTTTTCTTCAGAACATAGAACCTAAATGAGTGCTAGGAGTATGTATATGTATGCTTGAAGTTTGGCTATAAGATGGGTTACAGAAAATCTTCTATCGGTTCTTGGCAATGTTGCCAGAAGAAGCAAACCCAGAACTGTAAGATGGAAATACTCATTCTATTTATACAATATGTAATACTTAAACCGGAAAACTAAGTTCCTAACTGCCTGAGACAATCTCATTCTTATGTTTCAGATGTATCCAGAAATACTAGAAAAATAATTTGACAGAATTTTTACAGTTCACCTTCTAAGAGCAGTTTATTACAGTGCATAAAGGAACTTTGTTTAAACAGTTTTTTGCAATTTCCAAAGTCTGTCTAAAGAGTAAGACCCTTGAAGTGTTTTTCCTTGTTCAAAATATTTCTGACAATAGAACGCTAATCTTATGTGGCATGGAAGAAGTCTGAGGAAGAACTATATTTGACTCTCTTCACTGGAATTTTTCAGTGGGATGAGATACAGCTCTATTAATAATTGAATATTTTCAGCTGGACAATGAAGAGTTGGATTTGTTCAACTGTATTGATGGTAAAAATCACAACCAAGTTAATCAAACCAAATCGTTTCTGAAACTAGAAGCACTTAACCAATGTTGGTATTGTGCAATACACGTAATGTAAACAGCTTTAAGACTGGGTATGGGGAGGGGCGATGAAGCAGAAGTTTCCTGTCATGGGATTGTTGAAAGGAAACCAGCATCTGGTAATGATTTTGCATACTGGGTCACACATGCTGTGACTTTCCCATGACTTCTGCTTTTGGAATGGATTTTGTTAGGATTGTTTTTTATACGTATAATTTCAGAATCATATACTTGATGTTGAAACCTGGGTAAGAATGTACAGATCAAAATATAGTCAGCAGAGAACACTTTCAGTGGTATATCTTTATGGGATATTGGATCATTTTTGTGGGGAATATTTACTGAATGATAATTGTGCAATGCCATTAGCACTTGACTGTACTTTGTACTGAGGTATTAGGCATGTTTATAAGTGTTATGTACTGCTGTTTGACACTGGGACTTTATTTAAAAAAAAAAACAAACCAAAACCAACAAAAACATAACCCCCCCAAAAAAACTGAAGGTGCATGATGGGAAGATTATTTCTTACTTTACTAGGAATTCAGTATCTTTTGGGTAGGGAGAAGCAGAGGAGATCTGTAGAGGAGGAATTGCAGTAGGGTGCCAATGTTCTATTCTTTCCATCAGTACAAGTATTTTTTTGAATGCATGCCAGTGATGATTTTCAGTTAAGATGAAATTCATAGGTACAATAGTTCCTGGTAACGGAGCATTTGATGTGAATGAAAAAATGTAGGTAAGTCTTTGGGCATACATGCCTTTCTTAGGGATTGATGATTTCAATGATCTACCTTTACTCAGCACTGGTGAGGCCACACCTGGATTGCTGGATCCAGTTCTGGGCTCCCCAGTACAGGAGAGACATGGACACACTGGAGAGAGTCCAGCGAAGGGCCATGAAGATGACCGAGGGACTGGAGCATCTCTCCTGTGAGGAAAGGCTGGGAGAGCTGGGACTGTTCAGCCTGGAGAAGAGAAGGCTCGGGGGGATCTCATCAACATACAGAAATACCTGAAGGGAGGGTGCACAGAGGGTGGAGCCAGGCTCTGCTCAGTGGTGCCCAGTGGCAGGTCCAGAGGCAATGGGCACAAACTGGAACACAGGAGGTTCCCTCTGAACATCAGGAAACACTTTTTCACTGTGAGGGTGGCTGAGCACTGGCACAGGTTGCCCAGAGAGGTTGTGGAGTCTCCATCCTTGGAGGTATTCAAAAGCTGTATGGGCAACTGACTCTGGGTGGCACCACTCCAGAGGTGCCTTCCAACCTCAACCTTTCTGTGATACTGTGATTCTCTTTTTGGACAGTACTGAAAAACATTTAAGAAGTGAACTAAGCCACTGTTTGCTCTGGAGTTTTGGGGTTGTTTGGTTGTCTGGGGTTTTTTTCAGATGTTCTGTCAAGGCCCCATTAAAAGTATTATAGCAGCAAAAGTTCAAACTGTGAAATAGTTGATAAACAGTTACATGAAAATAATGGGTCTCAGTGCCAAGCAGTTAAACTTAAGCTAGAGGAATACCATTCATGTCATAGTCCTCCTGACAATCACAGCTTGTAAGTGGTGCAAGTAAGTGTGGAAAATTTCTGGCAGATAGGCTTGTGGTGCTAAGATATTTTTTTGGTAAACTTTTAAGGAAAAGATACTCTTATTGCAGCCTGATAGTCATCAGAATAAAATGAAATTTCTGTGACACTTAACTTGCATTTCTTAACTGTCCACTTGTGCCTCCCCCAAATTTCCCTATCCGTAGTGCCCAACTAAAAGAAGTGCAGTAATACGCTTTAAGAATCTGAAGGTATCGGAAGAAGTGCCACTTTGTGGCAAGTGGGTTATCTGCTATTGATGGCTGTGACAGGTATGCAAGTCTCTGAAAGTTCAGATGAAGTGATTGATCACCTACTGAGTATCTTAAGTAAATTTCTAGAAACATTAAGCAAGATTGTCTGCAAGTTTTCTAGCAAGAGATCTTTCCCAGACCATCAACCCTTTATTTACTCTAGGCATTTGGATTACAGTACTGGGGATACTTGTGCAGGATGCAATAAATACAGAGCAAACCAACACATCATCGGGCTCTGTAGAACTTCCTCTTCTTGCCGTTGCCTGCATGTGTGATACAGCAGCTAGCGTGCAAGTGAATCTCACGCAGATCTCTGTGAGGTAGGCTTTCCAATTACATTAGAGTAGTACAAAATCATCACAGTTTCTATATATCTCATTTAAAAATCCATGACGACATCACGGGCAGTCAGGACAAATTATTTGATTTAGCTTCTTGGAAAATATTTTGTCAAACTTTCCACTTGAAAAATTTGTATTGATTTCACAACAGAATCCAAAAGATGTTGAAATCACTGAACAGCAGCTGTTGTCTTGCTTCCTTTGCACAGGAAGCAACTGTTATACCGGGAAATCCTATTTTTTATATAGATAGGTATAGACTGTTGGAATTTATTCAGTGATGTTGAATTGATGGTGCCCAAATGCCATCTGCTGGTAAGTGCAAAATTACTGTGATTAGTGGAAGCTACCACCATACAAGCAACACATGATCTATTTAATCTGACAGGAAATAGCACAGAATCGAAGAAACTTCTGCTTGACCATGTACCAATGTTTTGTCATGGACACACCAAACTTGAAAAGTCCTATATTTTGAAGTAACTTTCTTTTTGGTGCAATGTCTGGCATCTCATAATTAGTACCCCATCCAATGCTGCTGCCTTGCTGATGCCTTTTTCCGAAGACAAAGGCAAAGCATATTCAAAAAGAAAATGGTGTCAGTGGCAGATTTGCCTAGCTTTCAGTAACTATATTCCCTATCCTTCACTGAGTGTCACTTATTTTTAGTTATTACTTTAACAGGTGCCTAAAGTTTTGAGCTCCCTCTGCTGGTCTTGTAACAACAAATTAAAAATCCTCACCCCAGAATTAAGGTGGGACAAGAGCCTTGTAAAAAAAAATATTTTTTTTTTCAGATTCATTAGTCTCTTAAAAGGAGACTGATTTCAAATTTAAATGTCCAGACTGTTTATCCAGTAATTTTCTGCTGTAATGACCTTATCCTTAGATCCTTGCCTGTAATCCATATGTGTATTTGTAAGTAACTGACTGTGTAATAATGTAAAGCTGCTGATTTAAAATATATCAGAATATTGTTTGGTGGGCTTTAATTTTTTTTTCTCTCCTGTATTTTCAAATGAGATTCAAGGTCAGTGTATAAATGTATAATTTTGTTTAAAAGCTCTTCTTCTTAGCTAAAGCCTTCTGAAAGAAATCTGTACTTTATGTATGGCAATAGTCTCTGTGATCTCATGTGGCTGCTTTAGGCACGTGTTGACAGCTTGTATACTGACTCATAAGACTTATGACTCATTAATGGGTCCTCCAGTGTTGTTTCTTTGAGGATATCCACTTGAGGACTCTGATATTAACTCTTCTGGAAATAAATGTCCAAAATCCATTCCCTCTAGCACAGAATCCCTGAGTCATGCATGTTTAAACTAGGTGAGACTGATATATATATATATATAGATATCCACGTTAGGTGATACTTCTAAACACTTTTCAGCCCTTCTGTTTCAGCATTGTCACGTCCTTGGGTTTGGGGGTTGGGCAGGGCGGGATGTTCTGGTACTCAGGGTAACACTGTCATGCTTTAACGCCAGTCAGCAGCTGAGCACCATGGAGCCGCTCAATCGCTCCCCGCGGCTGGTGGGATGGGGAAGAGAAGTGGATGAGTAGAAGTGAGAAAACTCGTGGGTTGCGATACAGACAGTTTAATAGGGAAAGCAAAAGCCGCGCATGCAAGCAAAGCAAGGCAAGGAATTCATTCACCACTTCCCATGGTTCAGTCATCTCCAGGAAAACAAGGTAACAGTTACTTGGGTAGACAAAAGCCATCACTTGGAATGTCTCCTCCTTCCTTCTTCCTCCAGCTATATATATGCTGAGCATGATGCCATATGGAATATCCCTTTGGTCAGTGGGGATCAGCTGTCCCAGCTGTGTCCCCTCCCAACTCCTTGTGCACCCCCAGCCTCCTCGCTGGTTGGGTGAGGTGAGGAGCAGCAAAGACCTTGGCTCTCTGTAAGCACTGCTCAGCAGTAACAAAAACATCCCTGTGTTATCAACATTGTTTCCAGCACCAATCCAAAACACAGCCCCGTACCAGCTACTAGGAAGAAAATTAACTCTATCGCAGCCAAAACCAGCACAAGCATGTTCTAGTAATGCAGTAAAACCTCAGAAAGAGGTCCTTTTCCACAAAAGGTGTGCAAGTATTTTTTGTGAAATGATTTGCAGCGTGCCATGAGGTGTATCACAAAAGAAACGAAATTTGTATATTCTTTAATATTGTAATAGGTTTCATGTGTGTAGTTCACTTTAGCTTTGCCAATTTCTCTTTTTTTCTCCCTTCTCCTGCTCTACCTCAGGACTCCCTCCTGCCTGGCTACCAGAGCCCAGCCCAGGGACCTGGAGTCCCTGCCCCGGCTGAGGGACGTGGCTACTACTCTCCTGTTTGCAGGTTCAACCAGTAGCAAAGCTGAGCGCATCCCAGGAGTGCGCACACAGGACACTGACATGGGTGATTACACAGACTGCCACAGATGAGGTGCGCTTACATCTAGGGCTCACGTAAAGCACAGACAGCCAAGTCCTCTTCCTCTTCTTCAGCTGGCAGAGATAGAAGCTCTCTAGCAAGAGCGCACACACATTCATTGACCCCCCAAGTACCAGCACAGCTCCTCTACCTTCTTGGCATAGCCCTGCCCTGCTCCCAGGCCCTCTTACACATTTCATGGTCCCTGGCTCATCCAGCTTGATGTTCACTAGCAAACATACCCGCGCACACACTTGTTCCACTGGCGCTCCGTGTTTGCAAGATCCCCTGGGTACCAGCACAAACCTTTGTCCGCCTGATACCCAAAGCCCCTCTGCTTGCTGGCTAGTCCAGCTTGGAGTTTGCTAGCCAATACACATGTGTACCCTGTGCACACCAGGATTAGGGAAGGTACAGACACGTGTTGTGTCCCCCCACCCTGCCAGCACCAGGCACATGGGTTGTGACCCGCTATTCCGCTCCAGCCGCCGACGCTGAGCCCCTTGATCGCCTCACTCTCACTAGTGACCCCAAGGAGCTGGTTTTCAGGCCACACACCATTCCCACCCCCGTAGCTGGAGGTCAAAGACCCCTACACCAGTACATGACACCCCCCCCCATCTGACTGCCAGAGCTGGCGTCAAATCCACCCTCACGTACGCAGTTCTCCCCCGTAGCTGGCACTTAGTCCTTGCTGTACACGTACATATGGGATAGAGACTGAGCAAAGATTTAATAAGAAGACACCAGAAGATAGGACAAACCGCAGTGACCAGGCGCAGGGCTCAGCCAGACAAGCGTGCACACTGGGCCTGTTTTCTATGCAACCGGCCCCTTTCATACCCTTTTCTGTCTACCCCTCCCCCACCCCGGCTTTGTTCCTTCCTGCTTCCCCTTCCCTCTGCACATCCTCTCATGGGTTTCTACAGCTCTGTCATTCCTGAACACCTCCAGCCGAGTGTCAGGGATCTCCCTGGTTCACAATCAGTTGCAAATTCTAGGTTGGGACTTCCCGGTCCTGGGAGCGGTGCCTGTAGCTGCTGGAGAGCCCATCGATTGGCGTGAGTGGAGAGGTTTGTTTTGTCAGGTCTGCGTCTCTGTACACTTTGTCCTGGTTTTTCTACTATTCCCTTAATTTCCTGATTGACAAGGTCCCTGATCAGATGACCTCCTGGAATAGCCCCCAGAGGAGATATACCCTTAAAGGAGCAGACACTCTCCTGCCACATAACCTTACACTGAGAAGATGCTTCATTTCATAATATATGAACCAAACATATACTGAGCTCCCAAACATCTAGACATTTGAGGGAGATCGTCATATAAGCAACCCTGGAAAAGGTCTAGCCATGAAACCCTGCTTCATATCCCAAGAAAGGCGCCTGTTGGCATTTTGAGCCAAAAGGTCTTTTACACTGCATGTAAAATATATGCATAAGCTTGCCAGAAAAATTCCTGCTAGGTGAATTGTTTTTGTTTGTGCCCTGGTAGGATCTAAGGCGCTACCCTCCAGTTGTCCCCACTATCAAACCTGTGTGTCCCCAGCCCTGTGTTCTCAGGCAACTTGAGAGTGTTTTTTTGAAAGGCCAGAAGGGGAAAAAAAGGAGGGGGATTTCATAGGTCTGTATGATAGCATGTCTCTTCCTTCCCACACATGATAAAGATCATAGTGAGCACACAGTTTCTTATCTTTTTTGTGTTGAAGCAAAACACACGCCAGAAAGTTAATCGCTGGAAAGCTGAAAATTTCTTATAAGATGTTAGCAGTTTTGCATCTTTTCCCTATGGGAATGATGATATCTCAAAACTTTTCAATCTTTCCATGAGAGGCTCAGAAAGATTTTTCTTAAATCATCACTTCTCAATAAACATCTGTGGCATACGTACATGCATACATCTGCCTTTCTCTTCAGCCTGTTTCCCACTGAAAATTTTTAGGAGTTAATTTCCTCCTTTGAGTTTACAGGCCCTATTCCTGCCAATGAAGCCCCAGAAAATGTTTATGTTTTTTTTTCACCACAGCCCAGTCTGCAGGACTGGGGCCCTGCTCCTTTTTTCTTTTTTTAACTTGCACTAGCACCAAGGTTGTAAATGTGTACATGGGATACAGTCTAAATTCTCCTTCAAATACACACCTAGATTTGCAGTCATACCGAGCAACTGTCGTGGTTTAAGCCTGCTGGCTGCTAAAACACAGCCCTTTGCTCACTGCCCCCTCCCGTCCTCTCCCCTACCCCCAGTGGGATGGGGGAGAAAAAGCAAAAGGTAAAACTAGTGAGCTGAGATAAAGACAGTTTAACAGGACAGAAAAGGAAGAGAATAACATAACAATAACAATGGAATATACAAAACAAGTGATGCACAGCGCAATTGCTCACCACCTGAAACCAATGCTCAGCTAGTCCCCAAGCTGTGCCACCTCCCAGCCAACCATCCAGTTATATACTGAGCATGACGTCATACGGTATGGAATATCCCTTTGGCCACTTTGAGTCAGCTGCCCAGGCCGTGTCCCCTCCAAGCTTCCTGAGCACCCCCTGCCTTCTTGTTGGCAGGCCAGTGTGGGAAGCTGAAAAGTCCTTGACTGCTTGGCAACAACTAAAATATTAGTGTCTTATCAACGTTATTCTCATCTTAAATCTGAAACCCAGCACTACACCAGCTACTAGGAAGAAAGCTAACTCTATTCCTACTGAAACCAGGACAGCAACCTATATGCAACCTATATGCTGTACTCATCAGACTATTCTTTACGCTAGCTGCACCAGTCATTCCTGTCTGTACGTGCCCTATATGTTTATACAAGGAGCAGCATGCACCTCCTTTTAGTTCTTCTGAGTCATAGCAAATTTCCTTTCACACCTTCCTAGCAAACTGCTTTTTTTTTTTTTTTTGTAAGGCCCTTGTTGACCTCCTAAAAGCTTATTCACTTTTCTGGTATGACCAGTTTTTCCTCATCCCCCACTTTCTCTTCTGATTCTACTGATTCTTCTCCTTGTCCTTGTGTCAGAGGCCATAGGGAAATGCCATTGCCTATACACAAAGCAGTGTATACAGTGAAACCTGTCTCTAGTCATAGGACCAATCTGTTTACATTGCAGAGAAACTCTACAAAGTCTGTGTCAGATACTAGGCATCTGGATGCATCTTTGACAGAAAGTTGGGTTCTCCCAGTGCCTTCAGCTTCCCTGCTAGATCAACTGCCATATCAGCTGTCTTTTAGAGACATTCTAGGCCACAAATTTTCTGGTTTTAAGTGCTGAGGACTTACTGTTTGCAAAAAATAATACCTGGAAATTGGAATTAAGTGCTTTATTCAACCAATTTTTTTTCCAGAAAACCATAAAGATCTTGAATCCTACCTCTAGGAGGAAAACTTCTTTCTGCCCATCCTGTCCTGCTCTTTTGCGAGAACTTTCTCATAGAGAAGCCCCTGAGATGTAAGCAGAGTTTTCATTAATGCATCAAATTAGTTCAGCCATATTTGCACTGCAGCCCTTGAGTCTAAAGAACTTTTGAGAGTAACCTAAAGGACACAAATCAATATAGTTTTCCCAGCTTTAGCCACCAGTTCCCCTTTAGAGTCCCCAAAGTTACCATCCCCACAGGATGTTGCAGTAAATGTCTAATCGCACTTCGTAGACTGTAATGTGGGACAATTAGATGGCATTTGGTTATGATGCCGAAAGCTAACTTAAAGCACTACCATTTCCAAACCCATCTTGCCTAGTTCTTTTTTCAGAGACCTTACCCAATCTCCTATTGGAGGAGATTCTCACAAGTAATCTTGCTCAATCTGAGTGATGCATTCAGTTCCTATTCATCTTCAGAGAAAGAGGTGTAATGGTCACTATTTCCTGGTCACTTCCTGAAAGAGTGGTGGTTTGAGGCTTATTTCAGATCTCAGGAACCTAAGTGCTTTTATCTACGTATTTTAAAATTTGGTACAGTTATTCTAGCATCTGTAATCCCTTTCAGTAAAAGGGATTAATTCACATCTCAGTCTGCAAGCTGCGTATTTTGACATCACATCTAAGTCTTGTATGAGAAGTATCTTTGCTTCATAGTAGCCCCAAACCTTTCCTAATTTAGAGTCACGTCCCTCTGCCTTTCCACAAATGCACAGAGTCTTTGGGAGAACTGACGACAAAGTGCCCAGTTCAGGCAAAAGGGGACAAGCTGAATGGGATTACTGTCTCACACAGATTCCTCACCTCAGAAAATGATAAACTCAATGTTATCTTGAAAGTCCTGGTCTCTGTTTTGCTCCCCTCCCACTCCTCGGTTTGTCACTTGCCTTGTTTCCTTGGGAATACGCCTTGCAGGACCGAGTGCTTGAGCTCTTTGTGCTTTAGAAGACAGTTATGCTGCAACTAGCATGCCTGCAGTTAAAGCCTGCCAGTTATTTCCTCCCCATGTCACAGGACATTGCATTCAGGGAATTGTACGTAATATCACCATGTTACACAGACGGCACAGTGGAGTGCGATCCCTTTAACCATGCAAAGTAGTGCAGCAGTAGTCAACTTTTAGACCTATTTAGCAGCCAGAGACTGAGTTTCACTGATGGACTTTGTGAGAGTTATTCCCTGCGAAACTGGACATTCAGGAAGCGTTTGTCTGTTTTAGAGCACCTTTCACAGCTACAGACAACTAAAGACCAAGCTCTTTGTTGCTGAGGTCAGTAAAAATTGCAAGCTGGTCTCTGCCTGCCTTCAGCCCTTCTGGTTTGGAAAAGCCGAGATGTGAATTCCCCCCAGGCCTTTTGTCACCAAATGAGCTTAAGCCAGAACAGGAGCAGGCTCTGTGGGCACCCATAAGGCCCACACAGTTTTGGTATCGGGATTTCATAAGGCTCTCCATGTGAAAAACTGAGTCTCTTTGCTTCCTGATCTGTCAATTTGCCATGCCAAATTCTTTGCCTGAAATTTAGCTTGTACCTCATCACTTGGATGCTGGAAGGCTTAGACAAATATAATCATGCATTTCTTCTCCCCTTTCTCCAAAAAAAAATTGCTACAAGCAAAGCCCAGTCCCCCAGAAAAGCCTATAAAGCAAAATAGCTGACATTCATGGACTGAGGTTCAATTACGTCCCTACCTGAAGTATTTGTTTCTCTTCCCTTCGGGTTGCAATTTGGAATCTGGAAAAACTTTTATTTTTTCTGTATGAAGCAAACAGAAGTCTTTTGATAGCTTCTTTGACTTTTCATTCTGCATTCTGTTTAGCTCTATTCAACTACAAGGTGGTTTTTGCAAGGCCTATCTAGACTCTTCCCGTGAAGGACCCAGTTTCTTAACAGGATTTAAACGCAGGCTGTCATGTCACGGCACCCTGAGCCAACCTACCTGCTGCCTTCACAGTTCCCTGGACTGCAGTTTGTCTTTGTCTTGTGCCAGAGCTAGTTTCAACAGAGCTCAGTAAACTGGCAGGGGAAAAAAAAAAAAAAAATCCAAACAAAACACAAACCTGACAAACCCAAAGAGTTTCCTGTTACTTAATACAAGGCTAAAACATGATCAAAATATATAAGGAAAGTGATGAATTAACAGCCAGCAGCTGCACGGCCTTAGTCATGCTGCAAGAGAAAACACTTTGAGCAGCTTGTTTCCGCCTTTGTTTATTTATGATGTCTGACTTTTCGGCAGCAGCTATTTCCATTAGATGGCTGGGAGACATTCAGGCCCTGAAGACAAATGTTGTTAGTCTTTTTTTTTTTTTCCCCCCCCTCTTTTTTTTAGAACTAATTATCTGAGATCAGATTTCAGATGGAACCTAAGGTCAGAATCACCTGGTTTGAGCGAATCCATGTTTTTCTTCTGAAATCTTACAAAATTCAAAGCTCTGCTTTTGAGCCTTCTCTTACTTTAGTTGTGCCTGAAGACAAGGTGATTTAACAATCCTAGTCTGTGCCCAGAAGATGATGTCCAGTGGGTTGAAAACTTGAGAGAGAGCCAGGACAGAGCCTCAAAGCCTGATTAGAATTTTGTTCATCAAGAGCCTGAGTGGTGTTGGCAATATCCATTTGAAATTCCAGTAACAGGTGAGATTCAGAAGGTTGTGTCATAGACCTCCGCTTGTGCTTTTCAGTAAGCATTACAGTCTAGTTGAGGCATCAAAGAGGGATGTTGCTAAGGGTAAGGCAGTCCCGCAGGCTGAGATCTGACTTTACAGAAGAGCTGATTTTACCGCTGTCGGACTGGATTGAGTGTTGCTTCTCCTCTACCCCAGCCTCAAGCCTTTATCTCCCAACTCCTTCCTCACTCCCTTGTGTAGGATCTTGTAACTACACGGTGCCGGGAGGCATCGGTTCAACTAACCCCGAGAAGAGTTGTGTGGGCTGGACCGGTGCTGCGAGCCAGAGAAGGGACGCAGCCTCCTCTTTGCAGAGCAACCGACTGCGCAGCCAGCCCAGCTTTTGTTCAGGCAGGAAGCCGGAGAGAGCCTCTCCCAGGCATGTTAATGTGATCACTGCCTGTATTTGCCCACAGTATAAATGTGTATTTTAGACAAGAACTCAGAGTAGAAAGACGAGTAATTTCATGCAACTGTTTTGGGGCACTCATGTTTTCTAGAGGTGCTTTTGTAAGTCATCTCCCAGTGCCGCAAGCCTTCCATTACCAGAAATAATATTTGATCAGGTAATGTGCCTTAAAAGGGTGCACTCTTCAAAGAAGAACGACTTATGGAATTAATCTGTTTTAACCTCCTACCCCATCCCCTTGAAAATTCCCACACCAAAAACTGTATCTTCCAAAGAAGTCTGCATTTAAATGTCAATATTTGAGGAACTTGCTTTTTTCTGTCATTGTGATCTTTTTGTTAATACAGCTACTTACAACTACCAACATCATGCCCAGATATCTTAAATTAACAATTGGTTTCAGACATCAAAACATGCCTTGTCTTGATCTGGAAGACAAGTTGATGTATAGCAGATACGGGGTGTTTATCTGTCCACACAAGCACATTTCTGTTTCTGCTGCTTATGTAAAGTGCTCTTAGTAGGCATGCCATGACTAACTGATTATACTTCCTCTCTGTTTCTAGGAGACTTTATTTCATCAGTTACTGTAAATGAATCACTAATTTTTAAATTTTTTTTTAAGTCTAAGTACTACAGCATGCTGTAATGCACACACCACAATGGGCTCAAATCCACTTGATCTCTACGAAAGTTTATTCTAGTTGCTCAATTCATCACTAAAGATCTAAATAATGCTCTAGTTCCGAATATGCAAACCAGATCAAGGGAGGGTGTTTCTTTTTTTTCTTCCTGATCTCTTCACCTTCTCTCCTTTTGACAGGCACAAACAGTGCCTGACCCTCATGTGAGTCCAGCTTGCTACTGCGCTTGTGAGAGGGAGAAGACAACTTGTAGAGAGTTTAGCGGGGCCAACCTCCTGCTGTAATACATTTGTATTACATACTAACTAAACAAATACAAAATATTTCCTACCTTTTGCCTGGATATTAACTGCTAACTGATCTGTCCTGTGATTAAAAACAACATTTTCCTGGGCTGTAAGATTGAAATGCAAAGCATGACAACACCAGCTTTCCAATTAAAACTCAAAAACTAGCTAAAGCACAAATTTCTTTACTGGGGTGACTTTTTTCTCTTTACGAACTTACCCCAGACCAGCTCAGAGAAGTTAAGTAATGTTTTTCCCCTGAGGAGAGGGCTGATCTTTAAAACCTGACTTCACATGACTCAGGCATTTTCTGGTTGTGCAAGGCCATGGGAATCCCCTTCAGTCAGCAGCAGAGCCTTGCTCTGTGACAGCTAATGAATTCCCAAACCAGCGCACATCTATCTTACTTGCTGATTTCTGAGAGACGATGAATAACATCAGGCTCAGCAAAGAGCTGATGAGAAGTCAGACTCCTCAGGTGCTGGCCTGGAAAATCCGTGCCCATGTGCCTACCTTATCATGGGCCTTATCAGGCCCCCCGCTGCCAGAGTCACCAGAATCACAGAAAGGTTTGAGTTGGAAAGGACCTCAAAGACCATCTAGTTCCAACCCCCCTGCCATGGACAGGGACACTCAGGTTGCCCAAAGTCCCATCCAACCTGGCCTTGAACTCTTCCACAGAGGGGGCCTCCACAACCTCTCTGGGCAAACTGTTCCAGTGCCTCACCACCCTCATAGTAAAGAATTTCTTCCTTATGTCCAATCTAAATCTACCCTCTTTCAGTTTAAACCCATTACCCCTTGTTCTATCACTCCATGCCCTTGTCACCAGTCCCTCTCCAGCTGTCCTGTAGGCCCCTTCAGGTACTGGAAGGCTGCTATAAGGTCTCCCTGGAGCCTTCTCTTCTCCAGGCTGAACAACCCCAACTCTCTCAGCCTGTCCTCACAGGAGAGGTGCTCCAGCCCTCGGATCAGCTTTGTGGCCCTCGTCTGGACTTGCTCCAACAGCTCCATGTCCTTATGTTGGGGCCCCCAGAGCTGGATGCAGTACTCCAGGTGGGGTCTCACCAGAGCAGAGCAGAGGGGCAGAATCACCTCCCTGGACCTGCTGCTCACACTGCTTTTGATGCAGCCCAGGACACAGTTGGCTTTCTGGGCTGCAAGCGCACGCTGCCGGCTCATGTTGAGCTTTTTGTCCACCGACACCCCCAAGTCCTCCTCCTCAGGGCTGCTCTCAATCCATTCTCTGCCCAGCCTGTAGCTGTGCTTGGGATTGCGCTGACCCACATGCAGGACCTTGTTGAACACTTGGCCTTGTTGAACTTCATGTGGTTCGCAGGGGCCTGTGGTTCGCAAGGGCCCATGTCTCAAGCCTGTCAAGGTCCCTCTGGATGGCATCCCTTCCCTCTGGTGTGTTGACTGCACTGCACAGCTTGGTGTCATCAGCAAACTTGCTGAGGGTGACAAATACTAAGTTTGCAGGGACACATGCAAACTCAAGCATTTCTGACACTTCCTGAGGCCAGAGCAGGGTCCAGGCACTGCTGGTAGCTGCGGGTGCTCGTGTCTCCTTGCAGGGTGAAGTCCGTTCTACTCAGCATCTCCTTCTGAGCGCAGGCATCTCTGCAGCCCCACCACCACAATGCCGGCTGGCTGTGCAGCAGTTTGTGAACGCTTTTTCTCACGGTTGCTTTCCTGGCTCCTCTTTCCCAGTTTTGGATTCTTTTCTCCTTTGCTCTCTCTCACATTTTTCAAGAGGAAGTGTCAGAAATGGATCCTGCAGCAGCTGGAGGAGCATAAATGCAGCTGGGAGAGAAGAACAGATACGGGTGCTAAAGAACGACTGACAGGGAAGAGAGTTGTCACAGGGGGGACCGAAACTCAGGTGGCTGTGTCAAGGGACAACAGAAAGAGAATAAACAGATGTTTTTCAGCTCTTTAGCACCACCCCAAATCACCTCTTTCCATGCATTTGTGAATAAATAAAATACTTGTTCGCTCTCTCGTACATTCAGAGTGGTATATATGAGATGCTGAATGCAAAAATGCAATATAATCTTTATCTCAAATATCAAGATATTAGGAGCACTTTTTAATCTTGTGATTTGTTTTTAACTGGAACTATTTGATGGCAGCATCTCTGCCTTTGCAGGTTGGGAATAAGACCATGGGAAGACAAAGAGCTTGATGTCTTCATCCATTTGCTATGCCATGATGTTTCCCATTACAAACCCCTTGCGAATAGAAGTGGGCTGCAGAAGCCTTAGTCTGACAGGTGCTGGGCACCAGAACATTTTAGTTATCGAAAGTCCCAGAGGGAGTGGAACTTTCAAGAGAACCAACATGTCTTGCTGAATTGGAGACACTCCTTTACATGCCTAAATACCCTTCCATCTACCTCCAAAAGGACCTAGTTTGCAGATGAGGGTCCAGATCATTCCAGCTTTCTCCCACATTCGCAGAGCTACCACAGCAAATTTTGCAGGAGGAGGCTTTGTGTCTGAACAGACCAATCTTCCTAAAAGATTTCTTATTTTTCTTTTTCTTTTCTTTTTTTTTCATGTTAGGCCAGTATCAAACAACTCAATTACATTTCTCTTCCAGGAAGATTAAAAAGCATAGCAGCAAACACTGTGAGTTGGAAGAGCTAGCTTTTGTAAAAATTGTATTTCCTTTAAGGCTTGCTGCACTCTAGTTTGCATAGGAGTGGGCTTTCCTCTGTGTGTTTACTTTTGTTTCCCATTCTCATTGCATTTGTGTTGTTTCTTGCACATTAATGATGTATCTTGTAAGCGTCTGTAAGCTCATATTACTCGAAACATTGGCAGAGTAAATACCGTAGTGAATTCCAGTGCCTGTTAAAAATTTTTGTTCATTTACAAATTGGGGGGAGGGAGGATTTTTTTGTTAATTATTATTTTCTTACTTTTTTATGTCTCTTAACCGAGTTAGCCATGGTTCTTTACATGAGACGCCTAGAAGAGGGGTAATGGAGGAATACAGGGAAGGTGGTTAATTTCCCTCTTAGACTACTGTGGTCCCAAAATTGTTCACCTGCCTGATGCATGAGGTGTGCCTGGGCCTTACGATGGATACATGTGACCTCTATCTATGTGTTATTTTGGGAGAAATTCCTTATCTTTTGTGGATTCGATGTTTTTTCAAGATTCTAGACTGGAAATTTGGCTGCAGGAAAGTGATTGCTTTGATATGATTAGCTATCTTCTTACTGGTGAGTTGGCTTCAGTTTCAGTTTTACAAGGGTGAATCCAAGCATCCACACATAATAAGGAGCAAGGCTGGGATTTTAGAGTAGAAAATTGTTTGCATTGGTGAAATACACTCAAAGCTACTTATTCTGTCAATCTATTGCTGTTATGTGCAGTAATGAATTTTCTTTTTTTCTGCACCTAAGACTTCTCAGTGATTTTTCTTTTAAGAGCCTGTAACTTGAAGTGATAGATGGAGCTATTTCTCCTCTGAAATGTATTTCCTTCTACCTTCACTTGCTACCTTTTAATTTCTCATGTTGATGGATTGTAGTGAGGGAAGGGGACCAGCAAGAAAAATTAATTTATCCCCTACTTTCTGATTTGACATTAACTTTGCTTTTTGCTCCCCTAAGCTAAAAGAAAAGAAGGCAATATACATAATTATCTCCGAACTCCTGTGCGTTCTACAGACTTCTTGGGGTAATTTTTTTTTTTCTTTTGGAGCTGATTGATAGGATCAGACGTTGCATTGACTCCAGTTCTCCCTTTCCTCCATCTTCACTAAATCACCATTTATTGTCAGTTCTCTCCTCTCTCTGTCTAGCTCTCCTTAAACTACCAGTTTTAAGGCATCATCCCTCATCCACTGATGGTGAAACCCATGGATTTCATTAACCTTTTTTTCGTGACATTTTGACATCCCTCCTAACAGCTTGCTAGACTCTAAGAGAGGGATTTATTTGGCTTTGGCTTAATAGGAAGTTCAAGGTGAAAGAAATCAGTTGGAGCAAAACTAAAAGCCTGCAAAGTTTCCTGTCTGGTTTGGCAAAGGGAAAACACATATGATTGGTTATGGGATTTCTCTAACAATTACAGTAAATATGTGTCTTTCAGTGCAAGGGTAAAGGGAAATCCCGATTCAGAATTCATGTTTTGAGTTGCTCTTTAATATATCTAAGTTTCCTCTGTGAATCAAAATCTCATTAAGGCCTGAATAAGAGATGCCACCATAATTAACATGCCTTCTGGACATGTCATTCTGCTATTTAAGTTTCACAGTTAAAAATTGCCAATGGCTTTCCCAGCTACGTGCTTGGCTACCTGTCGCCAGAAATGCTCCGCTAGTCCTGCTAACAGTCTGTGACCGAAATTCCTCCACTGGCTCAGACATCGTTATTAAAGGATCTGTGTCTCAGCGCAGGCCTGGCACTGGGGAAATCCCAAAGCAGAGCTTGTGGAGCGGAGGGTTTCGGTAGAACAGCGCTGCTTGACTGAGAGAGTTGAGTCACTCTTCCCAGAAGGGTTCAAAAAGAGGTCAGGCATGTTAAATGCAGAGAAAACAGGCTCAATCTATAACTGAATGTCTTTAATCTCTACCATTCCTTTCTAGCCCTTCTTAATTTCACAATCAATTAACCAACCAGTTGGCTTTTCAGCATTCCCCCCCCCCGCCTTGTTTGCAATTCTTTCTAGCTTTTATCATTTTTTTCCAGTGTTAAAAGGCTTTGATTGAGGTTCTGGCCTGTTTTATTACTGAATGTCCTGGCTCTGGCTAGGATAGAGTTAATTTCCCAAGGAGCCAGGCCAGGTGAGCCAGGCTGGCCGGGGCTATTCCATACCATGTGATGCCATGCTCACCGTAACAGGGGGCTGGTCGGGGAGGGGGGGTTCGGCGCGGCTCTGGGACGGGCTTGGGGTCTGATCGGTCTGGTCGTTCGTTCGGATCGGTAAACTGTTTCTCTGTTATCACCCGTTGTGTATCTCTGTTATCAGCACTGTTGTTGATTGTTTCCCTCTCCCTTGCTGTCCCAGTAAACTGTCCTTACCGCAACCCACGAGGCTTTTGCCTTTGTCTGGTCTCCTCCCCATCCCGCCGGGGAGGGGTGAGCGAGCGGTGCGTGGTGCTCGGCTGGGCCTAAACCTCGTCACTGAACCTCCCTGCAAAAGGAGGATCTTTGCCCTGAAACTTGCAATTGATAAGAACAGGCCATATGAGGCTAAGAGAAAGAGAGGAATCTCCCTTTCAGTTGAGGAAGAGCTGAACTACAGCGAAATCAAGTGATTCATCCAAGCTTACTTGGAAATCAAAGCTGCCCGGCCCTTACCTAGTGCTCTGAAGAAGGCAAGATGTTCTTGCCGTACTTGCCCGCTTTCCTTTTGTTGGAAATCCGATGGCAGTGATGTAAACTTTGCTCAGGGAGACTTCAGGTGGCCAAACATCACCTTTATCAATATTAATTAAAGATGTTTTAAAGTCTGTTGACGGTCCTGCCGGTCATAGTCCTGCTGACTCCCCAACCTACTGAAACGTATTTTCTCTCTGAAGTGCCTGAGAGAGAGTATTCTGACTTTGTTCAGGGGACGTATAAACTACTCCTCCGCTTTAGGGTGCTTTTAAACTAAAGTAGCGCCGAAGATCCTGAAACCAACCAATCCCTGCCCAGTGAATGGTTTAAACCCAATTGTTTTATTAAAATAGCGATCGCTTGGGAGGAATACTGGCCCCCAGCATCACCTCCAGATTTTTTAATCGCAATACGGTGTAATCAATAGCATCAGTTAAACGTATGTGGTTAGGCTTAACCACGGCTTGGTGTTAGGCTAGATGCAGCCAGAGAAAGCTGGGGAACTCAACCACTTAATGGCAAGATTTTCTCACGTCAACCGCACACCGTACACGCACACGCAACCCTCTGCGCCTGCCAGCGCGGCCGCACCGCATGCGGCGGGGACGGCAGGGCCTTCCGCGGGCGTCGGGAAGGGCCGGGCCGGGCCGGGCCGCGGGGCTACCCCACAGCCCGCCCCAAGGCCGGGCCGGGCTCAGCCCCGAGCAGATAGCGCTGCCAGGGCCTCCCCGCCGCCCCTTCGGCCCGACGCCCGCAGCTCCCCCTGCGGCCGCCCGCGGCGCTGCAGTCGGGGCCGAGGGCGAGCTCTGCCCCCCCGTAGGCGGGAGCAGAGGCGGAGCGGCACAGGGACGCAGCGGCAGCGTAGCTCCCCGCTAGCAGCCGGGGCCGGGCCCGGGCCGCGGGTTGTGAGGCGGCCCCGCCAGGCCTGCCTGCCTGCCGCCGGCCCCGCTCCTCAGGAACCGGCGAGCGGCCTCTGCGGCGAGCGGGGCCGGGCGGCGGGGCGCTTGCCAGCCGGGCCATGCCGTGTCAGACGCTGCTCCTCTTCCTCCTCCTTCTCTTCCTCCTCCTCGGCTCAGTCCGGGTCTCGGGCGCAGGTGGGTGCGGCGGGGCGCGGGGATCGCCGCGGTCGTGGCGGGCGGCGCGGAGCTGGGGGGCTGCCGCCCGGCCTGCGCCTCCCTGCGCGCCTCCTCCTCGGCGGGCTTTCTGCCTGCGAGGCGGCGGAAGCCCGTGAGGCCGAGGGCCGGGACTGCGGTGGCGTTGGGGGGGGCTGGCGGGGGACGGCGGGGCCGTGCCTCTTAGCCCGATCCCCGAAGCAGCCCCGGTGGCACCGGAGCCTCAGAGTGGGTGGGGCGGCAGCGGGGGGAGCGGGGCTGTCGCGGATTTCACCCTTTCCTCAGCCCGGCTGTGCCTGGCCCTCAGAAGGAGGACAAGCCCTGGTGTTTCTCCTAGAAAATCTGCCGGCGTCTGGGCTGCCACCGGGTTACGTCCCGGGCCGCCGGGCACCGGGCGGTGTGGCCCCAAACCGGAGCGTCTGCGAGAGAGCGGCTAAAACCTGCACGGGGTCAGCCTTGACGGGGAGTGATAGGGTCTAAGTCATTGAACGGCTGCCACATCTCACACTACAGCCACATCATCAACTCTGCTTGAGCCTCCGCCGTTTAATTTTGTGAATTGACAGATTTGGGTAGGATTGGAACTAGACTTCCGTGTAAATGCTTTGCCATCATGTGGGGGGGTTTGCTCTTCAGGTCGGGTCTGAGCTGTAGCTCACGAGTATAATCCTGGCTTCAGTATGTATCCCAGCAAGCGTGGAAGAGCTGCAGTGATGTATCTCGAATGAGGTATGCGTACAGCGTGGTCCTTATTCAGGCACACAGGCACGTCCATGAGTTGAGCATGTCTGCTGTCACGTTTCCTTGTGTTCGTCAGGGCCTGGCTGGCCAGCCCCTGGCTGGTGATCCCCGTGGCTCTCTCCGGCTGTTTGGGGGAAGCTGCTGTTCCAGGCCTGCAGTCTGTGGCAAACTTGGGAATCCAAATACCCATGCGTGGGTCGAGGTGTGCCCAGGGGACCCACAGCAGTCAGCACTGCCTAGTCCCATCCCATCGGCAGCAGCGGGATTCCCCAGGGAGCTATTCTGGTGTTTGGTTTGTGCCTCCCTGCCCCCCCCC
>VXBL01008644.1:169318-198038 GCA_013400195.1 Aramus guarauna
CCCCCCCCCAATCTGCTCTCTCTCTCTCATAGGCACAGTGCACAGTTTCTTCTGTTGCAAATGTAGATGCTACACGTTAAAACCTGAGCCAAACAAATAGCCAGCTGTTGTCACCCATCCCCACCTGGACACATGCTTCTGCTCTTCATTTTTTGCAGGCTTTGATGCTTGTCTGACAATATGGGAAGCCAGTTTTGTACACTGGAACAGCAACAGTCCATCCAAAAAACCACGTAGACTGCTTTTTGGCTAGTTTAGCAAAATGATGTGTTCTCAGGCTGGTGCAGGGGATCAGAAATCATTCAGGAGCTGGAGCAGAGGCCGTGAAACTGACGGCTAGGCCAAGCTGAGCTGCTTTCACTCACTGTAACTTGTGGCTTCACACTCTGCTATGTGAAAGCTTTGACTTGTGGCTTGAAGAGTCAGGAAGTCTCTGCATCAGGAAGAAATCTGAGCATTGTGTGGCAGATGCCTTAAAAGAACCAGTTCTGAGAGATCACCTTCCAGATGGACAGAAAGGATGGGGCATTTCTGCCTTTCCCTGGCTAAGGTAGTTGAGGTTTTCTAGGATACTTGCAATATGTAGTTGTTTTTTTCTGGAGTGTGCATTTTGTTACTTTAGGTCATACAAACTAATGATCGTTAAAGAGTTCCGTGTGTGATTTAAGTAACTTCCCTTGTCAAGCTGAGATATCTAACTGAAATATGATTGCATTCCCATGGTGTGCTAGGGACCCAGCTCCTCACTGCAGTAGTGAGCACCTTGATGTTCAACTGCAGAGCCACAGATCTGGTAATTTTTTTTCAATGTTTTTGAAGTTGGTAGGGGAAATTATCTGTTTCTGAATGCTAATATAAAGTAAAATAATCAGTTTGTGGTCCTGACTGAGGGAAAGATGAATCAGCTGCCCTCGTCCTTCATTGCTTTTTCCTTTTCTTTTTTTTCTTTTTTTTTTCTTTTTTTTTAAGAGGGAGAAGAAAAAAAATGCTAGTGCTTGTCTTTCGTTCTGACAGCTTTCTTGAATTTTGTAAAATTAGTTTGTATCGGATGTTTGAGCACACAGATTACTGATGGTGTGAGATACCTTGCCACATGCCAGACCAACAGTGAGAATGCAAGAAAGAATCTGAGTGAGTGGAAAGTGAAAACCTATCTTGAATGAAGAAAAGGTTACTTGGTGGCCTTTAAAATACATGAGAGATCTATAGGCTAGGTAGTGTTTGTAACTGTAAGGAATCTCCAACAGGTTTGCAATGCTGAATGATCCCTCTGTAGCCTAAGGTAATGTGTGTTTATTCAAGAGCACTACTCAAAAGTTGAGAAAAACTAACTAAGAAACTAGTAACATACCTAATTAAAACTTTAAGAGCTTAACTAGTTATTTTGTATTTTGGACTTTGGGTTTAATGCAACTTTATCGTGATTCGTGTCATCTCTTTCCTGTATGTGGAGGACGTCAAGAGCCTGGCACGACATTTCTTCTGAGCCATAGCACTATCAGCATCAATGTACCAAATAGTTACACAGCACCTAGTGCTGTGTAACAAAATCAGATGTAGAAATCAAAAAGACAAAAACTTTTTAACATTGTCCCCATATTCCCAAAGAAGGCTGTGCAGGCTCTGTCCTTGGAGAAAGCCCTGAGCAGCCTGGTCTGATGCCAGAGCTGACCCTGCTCCAGGCAGGGCCCTGGGCTGGGACACTTCCTGAGGGCCCTTCCCGCCTGCGTGGCTGCAGTGCTGTGGTTAAAAGGGTGAGGCTTTTCTGGTTTTAAAGGCATTTGATAACTGCATTTTCCTGTCTCCCTCGCCTCAGCCTACTTGCGGTAATCTTAGTCTCTTTCTTTTGGCTATTGCAATTCCTTGCCATTGGTCTCCTTGTCTTTGTTTTCTGGTTCTCCAGCCTGCTGTTTTGCCCTCTTTGCCGGCTAACGTCTCCCTCCAGCTGCTCCCCCACTTAACTTCTCATCTGCCTTTCTTTGCTTCACCCGCCCCCATTTCCCCAGCCCTTGGTTCTCTGCCTTTTGCTGTTACATGGCTGCCCTTCCTCTCTCGTTCCACTTGTTTTTTCTGCCCCTCTGGCTCGGTACCTGGCCTTTGGCTGTGCTCCAGTCCCAACAGAGGGCTTCCTCCTCCGCCTTGCGTGGGCCAGCAGGGAAGTGGCCTTTCTTCCCCGCTAGAGACACAACTCTTCGCTCTCCGCTTCGGTGTTGCTCGCCTGCTGACGAGCTACTTGAGAGCGTTTGTGGTCTTTTTTTGCCTCCAGGAGTTTATAACGTGACTGAATTTGGTTGGACGTTCCTACTAGCCAGAAGGCACACCTCTAACAGAGCTTTCTGTTATCTTTTACATTCTGCAATCGATTTCAAAATAGACAAAACTTGAGGCCTGCAAGTGGAACAGTGCACTGTGTGTTTGTGAATGTTTAAGTATGAGAAGTTTTTTTTTTTCTCACCTGTTTTCTGGAAAGTTTCAGTGAAGTGAACTTGGTGTTTTCAAACAAGTTAGCAAAAGGCAGACCTTGCTCAGTTCAGCAAAAATGTGTTCTGAGCTGTTAACACAGTAAAATGTGAGATGCAGACAATCGAAATAGATGAGCTTTTGTAGTAGACAAGTGGTTGTGGACCTTAATTTACAGCCTCATGGGGGAGCCAGGTGGGTTTATAGTTTTGTGCTGCACCCTGTACTTTCAGTGTTATGTTCTGTATGGAATAAATAAAAGCAGTAAGTTGCAATTCAGTGCTTTGTGGGTAGCAGTGTCTTCAATGTACTGCTACTAGTGCACCTAGAAATGGAATGAGGAGGAGGAATGGTTTTGCCTGCAAAACAGTGAAAATGTAACATATGATGATTGAATTTAGCGATCAAAAGTTAGCTACTGTGTACTGGAATGTTTAAAAAATTATTTTTATTCCCCTTTTTACTTTAGAATCTTCTCCACATTTACCGGCACCAAAGGATGTGATGATTTATTCCTATAACTTTGATAGTTTGCTGAGGTGGTCTCCTGTTAAAGTGGATAGAGGCTTGGTGTTATATACGGTCCATTTTAAAACGTAAGTAAATAGTTCTACAAACAATCAAACTGATTTTGTTCTAATCCAGTAACACAATTGGGTTTAAAACAAACAAACAAACTAAAAATGTGGAAGCATAGAAATGAAAGAAAGAGTTGTCTATTACAGATGCTTTTATGTATATCCAAAAGCAGCTTCTCAAGACTGACAATCTCTTAGCTATGTCCGCTAAACTGAGAAAAGATTGAAGACCTGAAGAGCATCCAGAAATGTGTCATGGTTTGCTGTATGTTAGCCTTACCAAATTCTCTCTTGCTAATTTTTAATTTTTTCCCAGATATCGAGGCACTGAAGGTGCTGAAAGGGCTGTGGATTAAACCCACATCAAAGTGGTAGTTTTGTAACACATTCTTTTGGTACAAAAACTAAGTGGGAGGGCTTGTATTTTAGGTAGTTGCACTGTTCTGCTGATGCTTCATTTGTCCTTTGTTTCACCTTGCAGAGGGGCCTTTAACCATTGGGATGAGATGAACTGCACCCGTATCACCCAGACTGAATGCAGTTTCCCCTGGTCACTTAAGGAGCGGCGCTGGACTGTTGTTTTGCGGGTGAGGGCTGAGCTAGGGCAAGTGACTTCTGACTGGGTGCAAACAGATCCATTTGTGGCAGAGAGAAACAGTAAGTGCTATTTATGATTTCAGTCTGTCTTCAGAGGAAATTTCTTTGAAAAAAATGTTGTCTCTTCTAGACTTTGTTGACTATTATGTGCAAAAGCCAAGTGAGAGAATTGTAGGTGTTTGGTTAACGAAGATTACAAGGCCTCGGTGTGTCACTAGGAATATGAAGCTACTTAGTCCCTCTGTAGTGGGGCTAGCAGTGCGCTCTTTCAACAGGTATCAAAAGAGAAACAGATGAGTTTCTTTGAGCGGTTAAGCCTTATAAGAACTACAATGTCTGTTTTGTTAGAGATTTTTCCATTTTCTTATTTCCCCACTTAGCACTGCCACACACCCCTTGATTTGTGGTAGTCTGAGTACCTGTTTCTATTGAACAGATCCCTTTTCTGTTAAATATAAACTGTCCTAAGCACAGTGTGGAATGGTCAAGGGTACACTTTAAATCCCACTAAATGTGTGAACAACTGTATTGTTGTTCTTTACAAGATCTGCTCTTTGCCTCGCTATGATTGGTTTTAGGAATAGGTAAAAGTAAATGTTGAGTCTTAAAATACCTCTGAAATGATAATGAAGCAGAGGAATGGATTTAGTACTCTTTAATTCACATTCTCCCATACCTTGTGAGGAGCAGTGGTGGTCCATGCTGCAAAGAGTGTGATACTTTCCCTGGTGACTTCAGTTCTAAATCTTGGAATTTCTCTAGTAGTAAAGAGCGTGAGGGTGAGGAATTGCCTGAATCCTGCATTGAAATTTACAAATGACGTATCCATGGCTTGTGATGAAGGATTGTTTGGGAGGGGGATCCCTTGGGGGTTAGGAAAGCACTGGGCTGATGGGACCAAGACAGAGAGGCTCGATGTGGGAGAGATGTTTGTGTGTTTGTTCCTTGGGGGAGCAAGAGGAACATGTGATCATTCTTGTGTGATTGCCCTCAAGATCAGTTCCTAGACTCCAAGACCATGGGCTACTCGGTGGGGCTATTCTCTTCCTTTAATGTTTGGATCAGTCCGCTTGAGAGGGGAGCTTTGGGAATTTGTGAGGACACACAACAAGGTGTTTGCAGTTGTACAGCAAGTAGAAAGAAACCAAGTTTCTCTGCTGACATAAAGATTGCAGGAGCCAGTTTTCTTGAAAGTAACAGTGGACAGAGCAGGTTCTGCTAGATTTTTTTGGAGGTACAATAAGCAATGATTACACACAAGGATGGATTTTTTTACTGTTAAGTTAGACCTCTTTAGTATGCAAGCAGCTGTTAACTACTCTAGTATTTGTACGAGCGTGTTTTAGGAGATCCTGGAGTGCTTTAGAAATGCTGATAAGCTAAACTGGTGAAAGAAGCAAGATACAAAGGCTAAATGACTAATGACCATATATGACCTGTGACCACACAAGTCTCTTGTATTAGGACTGACAGTGCTTTATATAATATTTGTCATGAATCAGCCCTCAGAGTACTTCACAAAAGGAAGTCATCATCTTTAGCCCATGTGGTGGTTTAACCTTGGCTGGATGCCAGGTGTCTACCAAGCCACTCTATCAGTCCCCTCCTCAGCAAGGCAGGGAGGGGAGAAAATAAGATGGAAAAAACCAACCCCAAACTCGTGGGTCAAGATAAAGGCAGTTTAATGTAGCTAAAGCAAAGGGCCGTGCACGGAAGCAAAGCAAAAAGCAAAAGATTATTCTCTACTTCCCATCAGTAGGCGATGTCCGGCCACTTCCTGGGAAGCAGGGCTTCAGTATGCGTACTCATTACTCTGGAAGACAAACGTTGTAAAAAAAACAGAAAACCTGAATGCTCCCACCCTGTCGCTCCTTCTATCTCTCAGTTTTTTATTGCTGAGCAGACATCGTATGGTATGGAATATCCCTTTGGTCAATTTGGGTCAGCTGTCCTGGCTGTGTCCCCTCCCAAGATCTTGCCCACTCCCAGCCTGCTGCGGAGCGGGGGGAAGAAATGTTGGAGAGAAGCCTTGATGTGTGCTGGCACGGCTCAGTAGCAGCCAAAACACTGGTGTGGTATCAACACCTTGCTGGCTACCAATACGCAGCACAGCGCTATGAGGGCTGCTGTGGGGAGAATTAACTCCGTCTCAGCCAGACCCAATACAATCTGTAGGATGAATGGAGACATCAAAGCAAGGAGGGGGAAACTAGTTACTCCTCTTCCAATCTATTGACCCGAACAGTGTGTTTTTTAGAGAGCATGGTGTATATGGCAGGCTATTTGAAGAAAAAAAAAATGTATTACCGTTAACTGCAGATAAATTCAGATGCGTTCTAGTGAATGTTTACTGAACTTCCAGGGAAAGTTAACAGGAAACTTTTTAAATTATTGAATATCATTTATGCTTTCAAGTCTTTTTCCTTAGATTTGTGATAAAGTAGGTATCTTAATGCATTAAGTAGATGAGAAAAAGTTATATTCCCTTTCTTGAGAAACAGCTGTTGATATTTAGCATGTTTGCTGAGAGTATCAAAGTAAAGCTGTAGACAGTGTGATGAGCTGTGCACATTCCAGAGGTTCACTGCGATTTCTGTGTCTATTTTCAGCTACTATAGGGCCCCCTAAAGTGAACAGTGTGATTGTAAGCTCTGACTCACTTCTCGTTAGTGTCACACCCCCTTTTGGATCCGAAGCAGGTGACTTCCTTCAGTATCATGTGTCCTACTGGGAGAATGCTACAAGTACTACTAAAAAAGTATGTATTCTAATTTATTTTGTTCATAATGCCTTTGTGACTAAGAGATACGAGTCAGTGTCTCTTGGCAAAACAGCAGAAATGGAGGAGGAAAACTAAGGTAATTTTTTTTTCTTTAGCCGTAAAGGTCACCATTTGGTGTCTTGAACAAAAGTTAATTTGGTCTTGGCACAAGTATTACATGTATTATGAAATTTTCAAAACCATCTTCTTTTTTCCTCCATATGAAACAAAGGTTAAATCAGATTGTAGACCAAGGGAGAGAATCCACAAAGTGTCAAAGGTGGCTTTAAAATGCCATTTAGATTCCAAAGTTTGGAAAACTCTGAAATATTCTTCTTCCTTTCCTGTGCTGGGCTTGTTTGTGCTGGCAGCTTCAGTAACAGGCTGCTTTGGCCTGATGCCACTTGTTCCTAGGGCAGGGAAATGCAAAGTTATTAGAAACATGCTGGGATGAGCTGTCTTTGTTCATACGAAGACTTAGAGGTGTTGGTCTCATTGTATTCTTATGCTGCTGTCTGGGGCTGTGGTAATTGTGTTCTTGACAGGCCAGCATTGCAGGGGAGGGATTGTTACATTTATTTAAAAAAAAAAATTAAAAAAGAGGAAGAAGATTCAAAAGAACGTCATTCTAAAGTCAAATGTTTGAAAAACAGAAGCAGAAAAAAATTAATTTATTTAAAAACCACTTTTCTTTCAAAGACCTTGCTAAATCCGAAATGCCTCCACTTCCTTCCTCTCTTGCACCAGCGTGTATTTTTGTGACACATGTAAAATACCTTCATATTTGAGATTCAGACAAGAAGTCACTCTTGTGTACTTCTGCAGGCTTCCCCGGTGCCCTTATCCTAGCCCCTTACAGGTTAAAAATTCCCCCAAGGCTAGTGGGCGCGTGGAGCCCATGGAGGTTTTGCACTACCAGTCAGCTGTTTACCTCTCCAGCAGAAGGAGCTGAGATGGTGGAAGCTCTTCACTGAACTACACTTCCGTCAGCCTCCTCTGATGGTGGAGGCACTTCTCATGGCTTGTTTTTCCCTCCCCCTCCCTATATTGCGCTAACTGCCTGAGCTGTTGCAGAAGCTGCATCAAAGAGTCCAGCAGCATGTTGTGGATAAAATGAGACCTTGCATCAGTTTTTATGCCTCTGCTGTTCGTGCCTTTAGAGGTGATTTTAAATGGTCAGGCTTAATTTCATTTAAAAGTAATGAAATGTCATTTAAAAATAATGAATTTTCAAATGCATTCAAGTAGGAAAGTTGAAATATATTTCACTGCTTCTCGTTTGGGTAAGCTGAATTCTGAGAAATAAAATCTGTGCTTTTCGAATGAGAAACTTCAATATGGGGAGGGGATTTGTGTTGAAGACAGGTCTGGTTTTTAGAGTAACAGCTTTTTTTTTTTTTTTTAAACAGGAGACAAAGATGAGCAATACACTGTTCAAAATCAGAAATCTAAAGGAAATGACACTTTATTGTTTTAGTATTCAAGTAGAATTGATGACGTATTCAGATCTCCAGTTACTTGGACTGCAAAGTGACCCAGAGTGCTACAGAACAACAATTAGTGGTATAAATCGAATTTTGTTATTTTTTTATATGTAATGGGATGAGTGTAGAACATGAGTCCGGTCAGTTACATACCTGTATTTGTCAGGAGTGCTCAGAGAGCACCACTGATAGTAGTTCACAATTGTCCTTGATGGCAAAATAATGAGGAATTTTTCAGTCAGTAATTGAGGGTCTGCATTGTACTCTTCCCCTCATCTTTTCCTTTCAGAAATACTGCTCTGAGTATTACTTTCTGGAAATATGCAAAGAAAGAAAATACCAATATTTGGTCTTTAGAGGAAGTCATTGATGAAGGAGATGGTGTTGCTCTTGCAAAGAGGAAGGTCCCTCTCCTCTCTGACCTGCTCACTTCTCTGACATTTCGAGCCCCGTGTTTTTATACAAGATAAGAGATGGGGAGGGGAGGAGAGGGCCTGTGCAAGATAACGGAGTTTGTCCCTCTCTTGAATCTCTCCGTGTGACCACCAACACACAGGCACTGCCCGTCTTTAGCGTGCTTTGAACTCACTGGAAGATGTGTGGATGAAACCTGCTTCTGCGGTTTCTGAAGCCGTGCAGGAGCTGACCTCCCTGGTAGTATTGACCAAGTACTTGATCACAAGCCTCCGCGCTG
Organism: Aramus guarauna; assembly: GCA_013400195.1. Classification (NCBI taxonomy): domain Eukaryota; kingdom Metazoa; phylum Chordata; class Aves; order Gruiformes; family Aramidae; genus Aramus; species Aramus guarauna. The sequence continues at coordinate 177,893 of VXBL01008644.1, forward strand.
CGATGCTGGAGTCTCTGATGCTCCCTTCGCCAAAGGGAGGTGCGTGTTCTGAAAGAGAAGCCCCTGGCATTAATTGCCCTTGCTGCCAACTCGAGGGTGGCAGGACAGATTGCGCTCCCCGCTTGCCCCCTGCCCGCCAGCCGCCATCCCTTCAGCTCCGCGCTTGCCCTGCTAGCGTGCCTTAGGCTGTGTGGCGAAGGGGAAGAAGCCCGTGGGAGCTGGTGACTTCCACATGGAATCACAAAACAGGCTACTTCTGACCGCAGGCGTTTAGAGTGCATCTGTAGTAGACTTGCAAACTTAGCCTTGGAATTTACACGTTGATTACCAATATAGTAAATTTCAGCTTGCTGTATTTTGTTTTACATTTGATGATGTATAAATATGATCCTACCATAGTATATGTTTTCTTTCTTTTTCAGAGGCAACCAGAGCTGGATATATTATACTAATATTTGTGTTGGTGTTACTTTTTGTAAATCTGGTAACAGTTGGTTTGTTTCTTCTGTGGAGACACCACAAAACAATTAAATATTGGTCTCGGCCATCTTTAGAAATCCCATCACACTTTGAAGAAGTATGTGGAGACATTTTATTCTTCTCTCCCTCCCCCTGTAAAAGACAGTGATGATATTGGAGTGAATATGAACGCAGCTAGTTGTTGCGTAACAGGAATAGATATAAATAATTGCTGACTTAGTGTAAACTGTTACTTTTCTCATCCGTGATCTCCCACTTTATTCCTCTTTTACTCAACTGAATTATTTTTTTCTCTGCACTAAGATACAAATGCTGCTATAATCCTGTCACGAAATTGGAGTAAGATTCTCTCTCTGTTCCTTGACAGCCCCTTGTCCGCCCCTTTTTTTGGGTTTGAAACAGTTGCTCACTTGAAGCAAAGAGCTTTGTGTGCTGCAGAACATCTACTTGGGACCTAGGTCTCTGATGAGAAGTCAAATATGGAAAAGCAAACACTGCTTGTTTCAGGAGCAGGGACTGACTGGAAGACTAAGGACTACCTAGGGCAATGTTCTTAGGCTTTGTCTTCCCCCTCCCCCTGCCCCCCCGTAGTTTTAGTAATACTCAGATGAAAAAATCATCACGGGACTTTTTTTTGCCTTGTAGCTCACACATTTCTGTACTAAATGAGACTGTTTCAGTCCTGTTCATCTTCCTCTTTTTAGTATTTAAATGGGAAGTAGTCTTTTAAGTGAAGTTCTTGATTTAAAAGTTCTTGTTCAGCATATGTTCCGTATTTTTTTAAACGCTCATATTTGTTTGCAGTTCTTTGAGGTGTGTTTCTTTGTATATATCAGAGTAGTTGTACTATGGTAGTTCTGTGATTGTGGAGCCATTTTTCCAGATTTTTATAGAATGATGGGTGAATGAACCCAGACTTTATGCAGAGTCCCGAGTACATAATTGTCTCTCTTCATGCTACCTCAGCTACCATTTCATGGGGGCCCAGTGGAGACAGCTGCGTTGCATATCAAGCAAAGTGTATCTCACATAGGAAAAGAAAAGTCCTTGTACAGTTGTACTAAAATAGTGCAGCATTTTGTGCAAAGGACTTGCAAGAACAGAGTCTGTCATCGTGTTCTGGAGTAACTGTATTAATCTGGAAAATATGCAGCAAAAGTAGATACTCTTCAGCAACGGTGAGCCTGGTTTTGGGCAAAACACTGATAAGAAATTAAGGAAAATCAGTAAATATGCAGAATTTTTAAAATGTGTATTTCTGAAAGGGATCAACCAGCCTGAGGCTTCTCCTCTTAAAACACTTTCCATGAGTACAGAGTACTGATTATTTTAAAGCAGTGCCGTATGTACTCTTTTAGATTTGTCAGAAAAATCACATGCTTCCTTCTTTTACAGAAGGATCTGAGCTTTCAGCATCTGAGTTACAGGGAGCAGTTCTACCGCAGAAACGCCTTCAGATATAGCAAAAACCAAACTGAGGCTCATTTATGTCTTGAATTTGCTAAAGTGGGTGTATTTGGGGTTCTGATATAAAACATTTGTTTTTAATACACCTGAAAAAATAACCCTGTTGCTCATTAGCTTTGCTATGATTACAGAGAAAGCAGTGCCTTAACTGAAACTAAGGTTAATTTTGTCCTGCAACAGATGTGACTTGAGCTATGGTCCCATCTTGGCCAGACTATGACACCTCCTACAGTACAGAACAAGCTTTTGAGCAAAGCTATAAGCTGCGTCAGTCAGTCTTTTAACAATCTGAAAGTTTCTGTTCCAGACATTTTAATTTTTATTTTTTTTAATCAGGGGAAAAAATGCTCAATGGCAAATTTTTTATTTATTTTTTTTTTTTTTTTTAGTAGTCGATGGCTCCAATTCCCTGTGAAACACAAGATCAGCTTAGTAATAGGGAGAGTACATGGGGGTGGCCTACGTGTTTTTTTCTAATGCTCCTTTCTTTGATTAGCCATTCATTGTAAAGCTGATGACTTAATGCTGGAGGAAAGGGGAGCAGAAGGGAAGTCAAAGCAAAAAGTAATTACACGAGAAGAATGCCACTAGATTTTCTGGTAACTATAAAAGATGCAGATCTGAATTGCCCAACACTGAACAAACCAGAATCCTAGATCTCGTTTGCTCCATCAGCACTTTAGAGAAGCTGTGAGTTGCTAGATTGCTGCAATTGGGGGAACACGTCCTCAGCAGTGTGATAAAGAAGTATGTTCTCTTGTGGTTTGTTCTTAACTAGTAGGAATTTGCTTGAACTGACATGAAAGGAGTATTAGCCAAAACTTACTACAAAAAAAAAAAAAAAAGGAAATGCAGGCGGCTTTAATTAGCTTAAATGGATGTTTGCATGATTGTTTTGGGTTTTTTTCCTCAAAGAAATAAGGTATTTCTAACTTTCTCCTTGTTCAATGTAGTTGCAATAGAATAGAGTATACCCTTAGCAGATCTCACTGTGAATTCTAGTCTGAAGCAACTTGCCTACAGCTGGCAGTACCTATTCTGTCTCTGTAATTTCTAATCTGTTCTGCGGAGAGTTTTCTAAACTGTTGTTTCTGGCTTTTTCCAGTATTTGAGAGACCCTAGCATGCCTGGTTTAGAGGTGTTTGACAACTATGCCGAGGATGATCCCCACGATTCCTTATCTGTTGTATTTTGTGGAGAAGGAAACCAAGCCTGTGGCGGCAGTTTGGATGGTCAAGCTCATTCATGCAGCATCTCCAGTGCCAGTGACATAACTTAAGTGATGCCCTAGCGAGAATGCCTGTACTGAGTCATTGCAGAGGCTCCTGCCTGCGAGCAGTGCCATGTGGCTGCTGGCAGGACAGCCAGCCAGCTCTGGACCAAATGCAGCCGTTGACAAATCCTGAGCAGGATGTTGCTTCCTGAGAATAGCGTGGACCTTGAGCCTTTCATTAAATGGCTTCTGCTGCATTACAACAGCAACTGTGTTCTGCCAAAGAGACTGAATGAGTGGAATGTGAAAGGGACATGAACACTAAATTGCCTTAAGAAAGACAGATGGTTATAAAATTGTTACATTAACATCATCGTATTTCCCACCCTAAATTGAAATAAAGCTTTGAGAAGTAATGGCACTTTACAGTAGGATTGTAGTATAACCTGGAAATTTTTTGTTGAGTGAATAATTGCACCATGAATTATATGTGGCTTTTGTTTTGTTGCCTTATTTGTGAAGGCTGTGTTAGCATTCAATGTGTATTATATCCACCCCGGTATGCTTTTCTGAATCATTTTAAGTACACACAGTCTTCTGTTGCAGCTTCTTCCCTCCAGATAGAAATGGCAATCTAACAAGAAATTTACTCTCCTCAGCATGTACCTAATACAAAGAACTGCTCCAAGAAGGGCCTCCTACTATCTGCCTCCTAACACATTCATGAGAAGCATTAATCTTTTGCAGTGAGACAAGCATTCTTCACAGCAAAAAAGCCTTTAAAATAATTTTGCTGAAAATTTATATAACATTTATTGGTAAGTATCAGACACTAAAATTTCTTGTTGACTATCAATCAGATTACTCCTGCACATGACAAGTTGACTGAGGGTTGTGGTTTGAGTCCCTTAAAGCAGAAGACTACACCTTAAGCCTCACATCACAATCCTGGGAGGTCTGGAAGGCATCTAATAAAGCACAACGAACAAAAGAACCACTTCTGTACTAAAAAGATTGGTTTTATTTGCTTGACATTTTTCCTGGGTTTGATACAAGTTGTTTAAAAAAAAAAATAAATATGCTTCTTTATTTGCAAATAACTTGTTCGAGTTACTTAGGTCTGTTAACGAATCTGGTCACTGTCAGAGCTATGGCTTATCCAAAGTAATGCTGTTCTGCTCCTTCCAGGAATACACACCACTAGCATGAAAAAGCAGTAACATTTTTTTTTTCAAAAGCTTCACGAGGTTGTTTCCCCACAGAACTAATCTAATCAACTGTGATTAGGCAACATGCCAAAGACAACGTAGTTGGCTGAAGACTTAGTCATACCTCAAGTGTGATAAGAATTTGCACGTCAGCCACAAGCTACATAATACCTTTTAAGTTCATCCACGTTCTTTTTATATACTGTGCTGTAAACGACTGAAGAACCACAGGCTCACAAAAGGAACCACCCAGACGCGTAACAGAGGAGGTAAACAAGGCAGCAGTTAAGACATCTCCTGTGAGTATTTGGCAATACAGCATCCAACTTGCTGAATATGCCCTACATGACTTCTGTTAGAGTTGTTACTAAATAGGCTTACAGTTACACAAATAGGATTTTAAAAACCTTTTGTTAAGAGTAACTCAGGAGTTCTCTTCACAACTGCCAACTGTAGCAGGCCAAGGCATTACATGAAGGAGCCATTCCTACCCGCCTTGGCCTGCGCGGGAACTGCCTGTGGTGCAAAAGTGAAGCCTGCATGGTTCGTTCTTACCCTACACCCATTTTCAGCTTAGGCTACCAGAAGAGACACATCCCCAAAGCTGTCTCTCTTCTCCTCTTAGCAGTTCTATAGAGAGCACGACCACTGCAGTTCTCTAAAACCAGAAGGGATGGTCAAGGAATACTTGCAAGAAAGCAAACTTCTGGCAGAAGATGCAGGTAACCTCAGAAAGAAGCTCTCACCCTGCTCTTAAGAAAACTGGTTTTTAACAGGGAGCTTACATTAAAGCACGCTGTAAGAGTTCTTGCAGAGCCACACGCTTGGCTTGTGCTGTTTAAATGTCAGGTGCAAGAAAAATACTGTAAATGGGATTGGTTACAGGCTACACGTTTCTCACTTACAACAAAACCTTCCCAACAAGATAACGACAGACCTGAAAACAAAACCCTTGGTTGTACTTACTAGCTGGTGTAAGACTTGCGTAATGGTCAGTACTACTTGAGCTATTAAGTAGAGTACTACTGTACAATCACCTTGTGCAGTTTGCTATTTTGAGAACATGAGAGAAAGTTTATTGCAGTTTTCTGAAATTACAACCAAACGGACAACTTATGTACAAAGCTGCGGTTAACACCAGCAAATATATGGTAACTCACTGCAGGATGGTGACATGGGGACGAAGTTAGTTTAGCCAGTAGCACAATTTCAGCTGCAGTATTTGCTTCATATTCTGTCCACTGGAGAGATTCCCACAAGGGAGCAATTAGATGACTAACAGTACACGGTAACCGTGCACAGAAGTTACATTCTGCAGTTTACTACCGCTTGGTCAGCAATCTCGATACGTGGAAAGTTCTAAAAGCTTTTAGATATAAGGTAGGTTCAAATGCTTAAAAAAACCAACAAACCAAGCAAAACCAACCCACACAGAACTTATAAGGAAGTCACCAACAGCAAGATGAAGATACAAGATCAGTTCAAAGCTATAAAATATTGTTGTTCTCCCTTTCTGCATACTCCAGCTAGAAGGAGCTGGATTTCAATACTGGAAGCATTCCCGTAAAGTGCACATGAAATTTAGGAGATAAATATATTTTAACTGGGGCAAATGGTAGTCCTAAAACTGGCAATTATTTCAAGGTAAGATTGTGAGCAGTAAATACATCTACTATACCTCCACTTGAAATGCTTGCCTTTTAAATCAAAAAGGTAATAGGTAGCAGGATAACTTTGTTCATCAGCAAAAAGCCTCCCCTGAAGGAAATTATGCTAGCATAATTTTAAAGATGTTAGTCTGACTCTCATTTACTCTTTATATTCCTTAAGTATGACTGGCATCAGTTTGGGGTTTTTTCTTATTCTAATATCAGAAAATACATGAAAAACTAATTGGTATCTATTACACTGAACAGCATGAAATTAATTCTAAGGACTGCGGTGCTACCAAATGTCATTTGTGCTATAGCAATCAGAAGTCAGCAACAGTTTGATTTGCCATGCAGAACCGGCTTAATATAGGGCCTTGCTTAAAAATTCAGAACCTTTTACAAAAAAATAGCTACTTTATATTTTTCTCAACAGTTATATAAAATTCTTAAAATCAGCTCTTATCCCAGCACACAACAGAATTTACCTTCATGAAAATACAGGCTTAGCTGGGTCCCTTCCACGCACTGACTCACTACTGCAGGTTACATGGGCAGCCCTTGCAAAATTGGCTCTAGCTTACCTACGCGTGAAAAGTAATAACCCCTTTTATCGGCTACGGGCTTTATCCTGCTTGTTCACTAATATCTCCACTGAAGTCTGACACACGTGAAGGTTTGGTAAGATCAAGTCTTGGGAGTTGATGGAAACCCATGTATTTGAAGAAATGAGCCCGAAGACTTCAGAAAGAAAGCCTGACGTTCCCTTTTTAAGATATATACAGTCATATGTACATATTCACAAATCTGTCCTGTGAAAAGAGGGAGCTTATTACCGAAACCAGAATTTGTCTCAGTTCATACAATTTAGAAAGCAAAACAAGAACAAATAAATGTAAATATATCTACATACATAGTACGACATAGCAACTATGGCATAGACAATGCTATACGTGATCTCTCATCCCCATAACTCTTCCGTTCTTCCAAACTTGTAGATCAGAGTACTAAAGGGGGGGAAAAAAAGGGGAAAAAAAAAATCAGACCTTACATAACATGGCAAAAATAATTTTAATAGTATCCTTATAATCTTACACTATCTACACTGCAAATCAACATCCCTCCAGTAACCTTAACTTTTATTCAAGTCAGCATCTGTTTTTTTGTACTTATCTTCCATTTACTATGCATTGCTAAAACTGAGAGATCCAGCTGAAGCAACTGCTCAAATAAAACAGCCAGTCTCACAGCAAAAGCACCTGTCCTGCTGAAGGAAAAAAATCTGGTATTTAAGAGATTCTAGGACCAATCCGCAAGAGTTACAGAGTGGCAAGTCTCATAATGCATCATGCTAGGTGAGAATCTAAGCAATTAAATTTTTATGAGCAAATCAGAAAGAATATTGACCCTGCAAGTGGATATGTGAGATGTAAATTACAATTTGATTTCCAAAATTCTTTTTGTAAGGTTGCAATACATATTGTTAGGAATCTAAAAAAAAGTTGAGGGAACAAAACCAAGCATGATTTCCTTATCATTCCTTATACTTTATTTTTTTTTTTTTAGCTTTTTTATGGTAAAGAAGGGCACAGTCATACTGAATCATAAGAGGATAAACAGGGAGGGAAATAAGAAATATTGACACTGAGAACAACAATAACAAGCAATGAGAAGTAAAACAAGCTAGACACCTGGGCAATTAACCAGAGAACTACTGATACAGCATGTTAAACTAAGTAAACCTGGTAGAGTAACAACCAGGACTGAAGCACAAGTCCTGAAGGTGACACATGGTTCAGGGAATACAGACACTATGCAACAACACTGATGGAAGAGAATCTGATTCAATTGGAACAAAAGTTTTGGATAAGGACATTGAGAAGGGCGTCGCTGATTGACCTAGGTCTGCTCTAAGGAAAGGAGTCTACAGCAATGGATGGGCTTAGCAAATGTTACTGCCTGAAGTGTGTGGTGGGATAAAAAAACAAAGGCTTTTTTTTTTTTTTTTTAAATAAAAAGGTTGTAATTTTTCTCATAATTCATACTCAGAAAACAAATTTTAGAAGCCAAAAGAAAACAAACCTAAAATATATCTACATACAGAGTACAATAGAAACTAAGGAAAGATACTTTCAGAAACAAAAAGCAGCTTCAGAAATACGATCATCAAACTACTGAAGTAAGACTAAAGATTTCAGGGATGGTGAAACTATTCTCAAAAGTCTGCCTTATCAGTATGCCATTTCAATCATGTGCCAGATTACGGAAGAGAGTCAGGAACTGCTATTTTCTGCAAGCACATAACTGATTTTCCAAGCAGGGAAGCACAGCGGAGCCAGTTGATCTAGCTTGCTGCAAAGCATTTGGTATGGTACTAGCAGGAAAATTGTTAGCACAGTAATTTAAGTTGGTAAGAACTTGCAAAAGAGGAGGTTATGTGAACTTCTTCAGTGACTGATCTCAGAATTTATACTATTTAATGCTTTCATTGTCTTATTAATTAAAAAAAATCATGGATTACAGAATGCATTACACATATAAAGAGTTATTACAGATACAGATAGTTTCAAAGTGTCATATGATATACTTAATGATATTAAGTGAAATAAATTGATTTAAGTGTAATATTACAAAACATACCATCATTCTCTTAGGAAAAAAAAAAAATCACTCTCAATAACTGAAAGCTCACCCAGTAGAAACAAATCTAGGTGTTCTGATTATCAAATAATCAAAGCCACTCGTATGAAATAGTCATGAAAAGGGCGACAGGATCTCCCACCTAGTGCTGTCAGGACATATGCCAAGGTATTTGTAGATGAAAGCATTAGTGTCATTATCCAAAGATACTGACAATATCTCACCCAGAATACTGCCTATATCCTTGGTCATCCACATTCTAGAGCTGTAATTTCAGTGAGACCAGAAAGAGCTGGAATAACAGGAGCATGAGGGGAATTAAGAGCCTCTCATGGGCTGAGAAGGGGTAAATAAAACTTTGTTTCTAAGCACTGGAGCGAAAGGAGTAGAAAACAGTAGCAGAGTGAAAAAAATTAGTTTTGAAGAAATAATTTGATCAGTTTACGCACTGAATAATATCACATGAGTTCTCTGTACATCAGTTTACTCAGTGACCCAAGAGTTCCCTCTGGCTTACATACATGCCGCCCTCCTCGAGTAAAGGTCAGGGTGGGTAATAAATTGAAATATGGAGGGTCCTGCACTAAGAGCAGCAAGCTCCACACTGTGGAAAGCCCAAGCCTGGAGTCGGCTTCCAGTTTGCGGAGCTGTTTTTCCAGGAGCGTCACTGTGCATGGAAGCAGATAAGTCAGTCACCTCTTTGGAAGGTGGGAAACTTGCCCAGATAACTTACCTGAAAAATATCAACGCATTTTGGAAAAACACTGCTAACCCAGGATAAACATTAGTGTCTGCAAAGTAAGTAACAAAGGAAATATTAAGTTCATTTGCATTGGAAGGTATATTTAAAACATTGCTCATAGTATCACTCTCTGACGATAAAACTAGATGGCATGGCTCTGACAAGAACAGACCACACACTTCCATTCTTCTGGATTTTCTGCCTTCTGGATGACAGCAAAAGTACTATTCTGCCTGTGAAAATAAAGAAACTTACTCTGGGTAACATATGCTCCAAAAAGAATCCACATTGAAGCAATAAGTGAACCAAACATCAACATAAAGCCAATGAAGAGCCAGACCCGAGCACCTGCAGGAAATAATAAAAACTCTGAGAACCACATAGAGTATTAGCCATAGTGACAGATGATCCAATTATGATACAACTTTGTTATGATGCAATACGTTATCTTGCTGAAGGCACAAAGGGAAAGGATTCAACCGTCTATCAAGGACAAGATAAACCAAAATTTGCATTCACTAGTAAAACACATAGTAGTTGGATTCCCCTTATTTTAGTGAGCAGACACAACTACCAGAAATTTCCTCTCATCTATAGGGAATGCCTGTAGCATCACTTAACACAACTTGGGGTGGACTAATGATGTGGTAGTCATGTTTCTGAGGTAAAGACGGCATTCTGATAGGGTATGTAAAGCAAACCCTTCCTGTGTTTACTTCAGAAAGGTATTTTCAGATGGAAAACTTCTACCGTAGCTAGACATTACCTGCTGAAAAAAGAAAGATGATGCCATTGAAAATAATCAACCCACTTGCTCATGGGAAAAGAAAAATATTTCTATGCAAAGATTCTCTCGAGCTGATTTATGATAGACACACAAAAAAACATTGTATGCTAGTTAAAAAATCAGTAAACTCTACCAGATTTCTGGTGAAGTGTTCTACAAGTCATGTGAAAACAGATGCTGGGATCCACATGGGAAATAGTAAGGGAATTATGAATGAAAGCAGAGAGAGGACCGCAGGTCCACAGACACCACACAGTAGGTGACATACAGAGGAAACAGAATGTTTGTGATACATTCTACAATAAGATGTTCTTAAGGAATGTCTGCTCCATAGCCTACCACAAGGCAGAAATTTATTTCTTCCAGCAGCTATACAGGATTTGCAGAGGTTTAACCACCACTTAGGAAAAAAACCCAACCAACCACCACCTAAATAATCAATCTTTCAACTCAGCATGATTTTTGGAGTTAATTTACCTGTTCTTCCTAAGCATCCGTCACTGTAGCTGTCTCCTCTCACCTGTGCATTTGATACAGCATTTATCCTAGGAACAAAAAAGTGTACACACTTCAGACTTTTGAAAATCAATTTAAAGTTATAAGTAAAAGGCTAGCTTTTTTTTTTTTTTTAAGATGAGAAAAAAATAGGAGGAAATTACTTTGCATTCTGTATAGTCACATATTATTACATGTCCCTTACTGAAAGGATTCCGACTGGATTTCAAGCAACCCCTGTATTTGTTCCTAAGTTTTACTTACATTTCTACATTAACAGACCTGTAAGATGAAAGAATTGCCCTTTTTAGTGGTCACTTTCTGGCTGTTTAAGTTTTTACAACATCTAAAGCCACTTCACAGGAATAACAACAGCCAGTAACACAGTGCTTTCATGATTATGATACAAGTTGCTTTTTGATGCCTTTCTTTCACAATGAATACTGTAAGTATTCAAGTGAGAAACAATACATTTTCTTAAAATGAGTTACATTGCTGAGGAAAAAAACCCAGAAACTCTCAGATACCAAGTGTTAAAAAGGTCTTGCATATCCAAATGCATCCTTTTTTCTCACCAATACTGTACAATTCAATAAAAGCTATTATTTCTCCTTCCAGATTGCCAGATTTACATCTTTATAGCAATAGCTATAATACTACTACCTCTCCATTTGAGGAAGCTTTGGGCCAGAGACAGGTGTAAAACTTATTTAAAAACAGAAAATGCAGTCAAATGTTTTATATTGAGGTAAGCAACTGGGCAGCATTATATGAATTTTGATCTAGGAATCTAAACACTTATTATAGAAAGCCACTTGCATAAAGGAAGGTCTGCTTTCTTACATTCAGCCAAAGTGCATGGGAAAAGCAATTTACCCTAAACGGATTGGGGGGGGTGGGGGGTGGTGTAGACAGAACAATGAATAGACAGACTATGATCAGAAACAAAGGTCACAGGCAAAAGAAAAAAGGCCTTTACATTGCCATGCAAAAAGGTACAAAAGATTACTCAATAAGTTATTTATAATCAAGTGATTCAAAGTTGTATCATATACCATATTGTCTAGTAAAGCCTATGTTTAACAGATCATGTTTATTTTCTAAGAACTCCCTTTATATACACTTACATGAAAAAAGCTAGTGTTGAAAACACCCCACACGTATGGAATGCATGGTTCATTTGTTCTGGCTTAGGGTAAACTACTGCAGCATCTATCATTATCCACCAACCTGTGAAAAACTAGAAATAAAATGGACCAGTATTATGAGGCTGGAAGGGTACAGAGACAGGCAGACAAAACATGATAAATGTTCGCATATACCATTGGTTTAATTTGTTTTTTAAAAGTATAAGCTATTCTAGAAAGTTATTAGCTTTAAGTCAGACTCTAGATCTGTTTGGCATGCAAGTTCTGCATAAACACTGATGTTTTTGGAGAAGCATTTAGGTCACATTTTCTATTCAAATTAAATATCAGTGTATGGCTAAATTTCCTGTGCAGCTTTAAGAATAAGAATCCAGATTCTAAACACATACAATCTAGACAGGCTTGAGAGCTGGGCACAGAGGAACCAAATGAAATTCAACAAGGCCGAGTGTTGGGTCTTGCACCTAGGGAAGAACANATGTCAAGAGGATGGGGCTAGACAGTGGTGCCCAGCAACAGGACAAGGAGCAATGGGCACAAACTGGAACACAGGAAGTTCCATCTGAACAGGAGGAAAAACTTCTTTACTCTGAGGGTGACCGAGCACTGGAACAGGCTGCCCAGAGAGGCTGTGGAGTCTCCTTCTCTGGAGATACTCTGAACCCACCTGGACGCGATCTTGTGCAACCTGCTTTAGGTGATCCTGCTCTAGCAGGGGGTTGGAATAGATGATCTCCAGAGGTCCCTTCCAACCCCTACCGTTCTGTGATTCTGTGAGATACAAACTACGTATAACATAGGTGTTTTAGCATACCTAATTGTGTCAAAAATCCAGTAAGAACTTCAATCTTTTTTAAAGAAGAGATAGCAGAACTGGTAGGTCATTATCAGACAAAACACAAAGTTACGTGACCTCTAAAAAATCTGCCTAACAATTACACTCAAAAGAAAAAGTTTAAAGCAGTATACTGGATTACAGTGCAGTTAAAGACTGAACCTTCACAATATATGACACAAAAATGTAACTGTGTCGTACTTCCAAATTTGTCTACACGGTTATGATTCATTCACACCCTCTCAAAACTTACCAATACACCCGCAACTATGGAAGCGATGGCATTTCTTCTTTCACTCCAGTCAATACACTCACATTCTGGCCACCGGAAGTTGTCTAGGAATCCTGCCATTTCCTCAAAGATTAGATTGCCTTTCTTATGTTGTACTTATACATAAATTCTTCCATTAACAACTAGGTCCCAAATACCTGAAACACAGCCAAAGGTGCATTTAATACAAAACAGTAAAATCTTGAGATGTTTGACCTCTACCATGAGCAATCTTTACAATGTTTTGGTGTTTTGTTGATTTGGGTTTTTTTTGTGTTTTGTTTTTTTTTCTTTTACAGAATTAAGTATTCCATATACTCTATGGATTCTATATTGAGCTACAATCCCTACCTTACAAACAGAACTACAAAATCATCACACGACTCAAAAACTTATGCATTACATATAAATTACAGTATCTGCAACAGAAAAAATTAAATAGAATGTATTGTTTGCTCAAATGTATGAAACAAACAAACAAACAAAAAGGTCAGCAAAAAAGCCAATATTTCAATCTAAGTTTCATCTTCAAACCATAATCCTCTCTCTGGCCTTAGCAGTTTAAAAAAAAGTAAGGTACATACAACAGGGCTCCATACATAGACCAGAACTTGGTCTTTGAGTCAGGCCAAGGAACCTTGTGTGAGATACCCATATTTCCAATCTCTAGATAAGGTAGATAATATAATGGCTTTCTAACATAAGGGAAAAGGCATCAACTCAGTGAATCAACTAATACCAAGGGTAAAGAATGTCCCGCTTCACAGAGAAAGGATCACACAGAACTTTAAATACAGGAAGATGAAAGTAAAGTTCATTAGTGTTACAAAGTGACTACTGAAACAACACAGTTCTCCAACAATTTGGCGAGACAGTAGCTGTAAAAGATTCTGCACTACACTACATCTAGTCTCACACTATAAGATGATTAGCATATATAGCTGGAGTGTCAGAAGTGAAAATACTTAGTGCTTCTATTGAGCACTGACTCACAGTCACTCTTAATGCCATTCTATTTTGGTTTAGTATTGTCAACTTCTGTATTTTCCCTATTTTCCATAAATGACTTCCAGATACTTGTCAAAGGCTAACAATGGACAAACTTCCCTTACGATTCTATTACAGGAAAGACTGATGTAGAACATTCTTCTGGTTAATAACTGTGATAAAAAGTCTATACTAAGAAGTAAAATAAAAACAAGCAAACAAGAGTTTGCCTATGCTACAAACTCAGGCCAGCTTCTATGAGTAAGATAAAAAAATTGTCTTCCTAAATCTAGTTCCAAAAGTCCATCCATAGTTACGATGCTACCTTAAAGTATTAAAATCAATCACTCAGTTCCAAAATTATTTTACTTCTGTATAGTATCTGGGCTCTACCATATAGTTATCTTCCTAGATTACACTTTTACCTCGCAATTTTCAGATCCCTATACCTTGACACAATATTGTCATTACAGATTTACGACTGCTCCTACAGCCCTTCCCTCTTTTCCACCCTTGAAATGGCTCCATCTGTACTTTTATTTGTTCCTTTTCCAACCCTGCACGTGTCTCCTCCTCACCCTGCGGTAATCCATCCTTCCCTTGCCCACCCGCACTGGAACACAGCTCCTGGTTCCCGTTGCCGTCGCCACTACGGACTACACGGTGCTCACCCTGCAGCGCGGCTGTTTATTTGTAAAATAGACAAACGTGCTGTGCTGTTTCTTTTCTGAACACAGCTGTGGTTATGTCAAACCTACTAAAGTTATTACTTTGCCTGTAAATACACTTTCTGTCATTTTAAGAATGACCGAAGCTGCATTTCTTCAAAGCTGTATTTTCCTTTGGAATTTTTTCACATAATGGACCATTTAAATAGTATTAAAATATCTCAATAAAATCATCTCCTTCAAACATAACGTAAACTTCTACTGCAATTCACAAAGGTCAAGAAAAGCCACTGGAAAAATTATTTCAGATATGTCAATAACAACAGAAATTATTTTTCACTCACTACTTGGATGCCATCCAGAGGTACCTCAACAGGCTGGAGAAATGTGCTGACAGCAACCTCATGAAATTCAGCAGGAAGTGCCACATCTTGCTCCTAGGAACAACCCCACACACCAGTACATGCTGGGGGCCACCCAGCTGGAAAGCAGCTTGGCAGAAAAAGACCTGGAGGTCCTGGAGGACACCAAGCTGAACATGAGCCAGTGATGTGCCCTTGCTGCAAAGAGGGGGAATGGTACCCTGGGCTGCATTAGGAGTGTTGCCAGCAGGTTGAGGGAGGTGATCCCCTCTACTCAATGCTGGTGAGGCTACGCCTGGAGTGATCAGTCCAGTTATAGGCTCCCCAGTACAGGAGACATGGACACACTGGAGAGAGTCCAGCGAACAGCCATGAAGATGACCAAGGGACTGGAGCATCTCTCCTGTGAGGAAAGGCTGGGAGAGCTGGGACTGTTCAGCCTGGAGAAGAGAAGGCTCGGGGGGATCTCATCAACATATAGAAATACCTGAAGGGAGGGTGCACAGAGGGTGGAGCCAGGCTCTGCTCAGTGGTGCCCAGCAGCAGGCCCAGAGGCAATGGGCACAAACTGACAGACAGGAGGTTCCCTCTGAACATCAGGAAATGCTTTTTCACTGTGAGAGTGGCTGAGCACTGGCACAGGTTGCCCAGAGAGGTTGTGGAGTCTCCATCCTTGGAGACTGGACAACTGACTCTGGGTGGCCTTGCTTGAGCAGGGAGGTTGGAGCAGATGCCCTCCAGAAGCACCTTCCAACCTCAACCTTTCTGTGATACTTAATAAATAGCCTCTTAAAATCTTGGATGACTTAATGAAAGAAGTCTTCTCACGTCTACAAAATTGTTCTAGTTCAAAAGGCTGAAACAAAATGAAAAAAATCATTCCCTTCTATGATTTAAAGGGGATATATAGTTTGTTTTGACACCTAATATAATTAAGCCAACTTCCAATCCAAAAACTGACTAGCATTTATCCTAGCAAAACCCTTTCAACTTTAAAGTCAGTAATGATAAATGTTATGGACACCATACATTGTACAAAAGCCTGTCTTAATTATTAAGCATTTTTTAAACATTAGGTGACAAACCAGAGGCATTTGGCTCACTTCAGAAATCTGAGACGAAACCTCTCCCAATACTTAATTGGATTGGATATCAAATGGAGTTTTCACAACTGTGTTAGTGACAAACAAGTGAAGCCAGGGAGACTAGAAAAAGTTGATTTTTAATTTTTTTTTTCTTTTTTAATACAGGGCAACCTTCTGCCAAAGTTTATTATTTTATCAGAAATTATATTCTTGGTGCTTGATACCAGCTCACAAACCTGCACTTTGCTTTAACCTATCTTTGCACTGAGGAGAGAAGCCATCTATATAATGTGAATAGGTGAAATAAACACTATCCGCTGGCAGTATTTCTACAACACACACTCGTAACTGACAACACAATTCGCCTGTTTCACTGGAGATGACAAACATGGAGAAACAAGGTGCAGAGAATTTGCAAGAGAACACAGACAAGAAATCTAGAACTATTTCTACATGTGTCTCATGGTTTCACAAAGAAAGCTTAGTGCTAGAGCAGGCATGCAAGAATCCAATCGGCAGTAAAAGGAAACAGAGGTGCTAATGCAACTGCCCTTTTTCTAAGGTGATCTAAACATTAACTGATGTCATTCCAAATTCTGCAGAGGAGTCTTTCATAGAGCCATTTCAAGAGAGCCCTGCTTAACAGTAAAAATCATTAAACATTTCTCTCACGACTGCTATAACTCGATATGACTTCACAGATACATGACTAAAAAGCAGTGATACACCATTTCTTCCAGCATTACTGAATGTGCCTACATTCTGTAACCAACGCGTGGATATTCCTCTCTTTGTTCTAGGACAATGCCATCTCTGATCAAATGCACATCCGATCGAGGGCACGGCAAATAAGGGCTGTGGGGTTTCCACAAAAAAGGACATCAGGAAGCAGACTGCAGGATGCCAGAACAATTAATCCAGCCTGAAGTCCAACCAACTACTTTCCCATGCTCTCATTTACAAGATAAGCATAGTGCCAAGCAGACTTACTGGAAGGATGGACAGTACGGAACCAACCCAAATGCAACAGGTTGGCCACCCTCGCACAAGCTGTTAAATAAACACCTAGCTATTATACAACACCGGTTTTAATATGCTAGAGGGAAGGGATACACTGATATGCTAGAGGGAAGGGACACCATCCAGAGGGACCCTGACAGGGTTGAGGACTGGCCCCATGCAAACATCATGAAGTGCAACAAGGCCAAGCGCAAGGTCCTGCACATGGGTTGGGACAATGCTCAGTATCAATACAGACTTTGGGATGAATGGAACGAGAGCAGCCGTGTGGAAAAAAATAAATAAATACACGAGCCAGCAATGTGCATTTACAGCCTAGAAAGCCAATTGTATCCTGGGCTGCGTAACAAGAAGCAGGTGGAGGTAGGTGATTCTGCCCCTCTACTCTGCTCTGGTGAGACCCCACCTGGAGTATTGCATCCAGTTCTGGGGGCCCCAGCACAAGACAGATGGGGAGCTGTTGGAGCAGGTCCAGAGGAAGGACACGAAAATGAGGGCCTCCCATTCTGGAGGGTTGGAACACCTCTCCTCTGAGGAAAGGCTGAAAGAGTCAGGGTTGTTCAGCCTGGAAAAAGAGAAGGCTCCAAGAAGACCTTATAAGCCCCTTTCAGTAGGGGCTTATAAGAAAGATGGAGAAAGACTTTTTACCAGGGCCTGTAGTGACAGGACAAGGGGTAATGGTTTTAAACTGGAAGAGGGTAGGTTTAAGATCGGACATAAGGAAGTTCTGGGGTTTTTTTGGTTGGTTGGTTTGGTTGGTTGGGTTTTTTTGTTTGTTTGTTTTTTGTTTTTGCTTTGTTTTGTTTGTTTTGGTTTGGTTTTTTTTACAATGAGGGTGGTGAGACACTGGACCAGGTTTCCTAGAGATGTTGTGGGTGCCCCATCATTGAAAGTGTTCCAGGTCAGGTCAGCTGGGGCTTTGAGCAACCTGATCTAGTAAAAGATGTCCCTGCCCTCAGCAGGGGAGTTGGGACTAGATGATCTTTGAAGGTCCCTTCCAATCCAAACCATTCTGTGATTCTATGATAATATTCCAGATGTATGTAATTCTCAATATCCCTAGCAAAGCAGGAAGAAAACAATAAGCCGTATTTCAACTGCGAAAGACCAGTGACATTGTGAAGTTGACTCTCTACCAAGATGACAAGACCTAGGCTAAAGTTTATCCTTATAGGAGTTAATATGGACACATACATAGGTTTTAGCCCAAATGTATCCTACTACACAGATGGAAAACTCTGATAAGACAGATGTTTTCAGCTGACTTTCTAACCTAAATAAAAGTACAAAACTCTGTCTCTTGGTTTAAACTTTTACATCCACATACTTCACGCAAGGAAATAGGCAAAACCCCTTGCATAAGCTGCCCTTCGATGCCCTTCCTACAATCTGTCTCCTCCCCTTTTCCAAGGGCAGACAGGCTCTCCCACTGTTCTCAGGCAACATTTCTCACTCATGTCCAATAAACAGAAACACAAGAACACCTGCAAGAAAAAGACTGGTGGCTGAAGAGCAAGGACAGTTACACTCGCTGTGAAAATAATACTTGGTAGACGCTAGCCATCAGGTTAAAACAACTAGTATATTATTCAGACAAATAAAGTGAAATGAAATCACAAGAAACAGAGCTCAAAATTTTCATCTGCAAATCAGTTTCTCACTCCAAAAATGAACTGATTTTACGTGAACAAAGTGTTAAAAGCAGTTGGAAGAAAACACAAAAAGTCTGCAAAAAGAAAACCGTATTAAGCTGCACAAGGGCCCTGGAATACCTTCAGGTTAGCAAAGAACGGAACTTCCTATTTCCAAAGAACAAAGTAAAAGATAGACAGGAGGAAGAGAAGAAATTTAAAGTCAAGAAGAAAACTCTATTATCCTCAAGGAAGATAGCATCTTCTACAAGCAACCAATCAGAATATGCTTTAAGCCACATACTTTCCCCATGTGCGTATACTATGAAAAGATATTTGGCATGGTCACTGTAAGGAGTTTACATGAACCTTTCTATTAAGTCCACTGTAATTTTTTAAGGGAGATCTTTAGACCACTCACTCATTTTAGTAATTACATGTAGTTTCACTTTCAGTTTCACATACACCATAGCCCTATACTATGTTGTCTAGTTTTCAAGTATTACAGAAAGACAGAAGGAGGAAAGAAAGGAACTTTTAAATGAACTTATACAGAAATAAGGCTGCGTGGCAAAATTATTAAATAGGTAATCACCTTACATGAATCTGCGTGATGCTGAGCCCTACAGCAATGCGACTGCTGTCTGCAGCAAGCATTCTTTAAGAGCGCTATTAAAGTTCGAAGACTTGAGAGAGGCAGAAAAAAAGATCAAGTCTACAATTAGCCACAGGCCTATTTTGCTCATAAGAGTATACTATCAATATTTCTTTAATGGGCTTAAGCCATGACAGGGCGGTATGAGGCCAAATCCCAAAGCTGCAATCAAAGTCCTGACAGTAATTGTTACGCTGAGGGCAGCATTACTTAGAAAATTAAGTAGTTTTTTTTTTTTTTTTTTTAAATTTCATCGACGGACCTCAAACTTTCGGCTCGGTACCCCCTGCTTCCTCTCCCAGATGCGGATCACGGCAACCTGAGAGAGAGCTGACCGTGGCCCTGCAGCAGGGCAGCGGGGAGGGACGGGCCCTGCTGCTCCCCCCGGCCACAGGCCCGCCGCTTCCTGCAGCTGAGGCCGCGCTACAGCAAACGGTCGCGGCTCCGGCGTGAGGGGCAGGGAAGCGCGGCCGGACGCCCTCCGCCCCAAGCGCGCAGAGCCCCTTCGCGCTGCCCCGGGCCAGCACCAGCGGGGGGGGGTGCGTGGGAGCACCGGGCCGGGACCGACGGAGCCGCCCCAGGATGCGAGCGCAGGTGGAGGGAAGAGCCGCTGCTCCCCCCATGGCGAAGGGGGCGGCGAGGGTCCCTCGCGGCTTGGCGAGGAGAAGCGGAGGGAAGCGGCTTCGGGCACCGGGGCGCGCGAGAGCCGTTGGAGGCAAGCGGGCGCGCGCTGCCGCCGGACACGAGCGTCCCGCGTTGGCGTCCCGTGCTACCCTCCCGCCAACGCCCCCATCCCCCCCACC
>VXBL01008644.1:205612-274888 GCA_013400195.1 Aramus guarauna
GGCTGGCTCCCCGCAGCGCGACGCGCACTTTTCCGCCCAGAGCCCCGCTGCCCAGCACCCCCGCCTCACCTGGTCCCCGCCGCCGCCCGCCCTTCCCCCTCCCGCACAGCGACGCGCGCCCGAAGGGGCGCGGCAAGTGCCAGCAATGGAGGAGGAGGAGGAAGAGGAAGGGCGATTGGGTTTACCCTTCGCTCAAGGACGTCTCCTGACGGCAGGAAGGGCGGCCGGCAGGGGGCGCACGTGTGACCGGGAAGGCCCTGCGCGCCGCTCGCCAGCGGAGGGAGCCCGAGGCCTGCCACAGCCGCGCGCTTCCGCCTGCCGCGTGACGGCGGCCGCCGGCGCTGGGCACGTGACTAGGCGGTGCGTGGACGGGCTGCGAGAGGCGGGAGTGGTGGGTTGTCAGCGCGCCTGCGCACGGGGCTGTGGCGAGCCTGCCGGCCAGCGCATGCGCATTGCGGCGGGGAAGGTTGGGCCGTACCCAACATGGCGCTGGGTTTGTCGCGTTAGCGGCGGTCAGTGAGGCTGTATGGGAGGCGCGACTTTCATAATTCTTTCATATGTACGCTTATAGACCTTAACCGCTTTTTAGCCTTCATTCTCCTGTGTGAATGCCACCTTAGTAGATGACAAGCTCCCCTGCCTTTTCACGGGCTTGTGAAAGAGTTTCCCCTGCAGTGCTTCCCCTGACAAAGGCTTGGTCTTTCACAACGTTCTCATGGTTGCCCATAACGCGGCTTTCAAAATGCTGTGAGTGCTGCAAGCAGCCATGCTGCAGGTGGGGTGAGCGGGCCTTCGTTGGGCTCCCTCAACAAGGCCGTGCGAGACCCAACGGGACCCAGAGCTCCCGGCCTCGGCTGCAATGCTGCCGGCCAAGTAACGCCTGGTGGGTGTTCCTATGGCCTCCGTGCTGGAGCAGAAATGGAAACGTCAGCTGAAAGAAGCCACAAGCCAAGTTCTCATCCTCAGCTTGGAAAGGAGGACCCACGTGCACAAACTAATGGCCCAGGAGATGGAAGACAAGTAATGATTTGTTTCCTCCCTAACCACCAGCATCTGTTATTAAAAAACAAACAAGCAAACCCCCTTGTGTTTTTTATTAATGGTCTTTGATGGGGCATGGTTGAGCATGCTGAGTATCCAGCCAGTGAAATGGTAGCATTGACAGCTGAAAGGAAGCAACAGCCACATAGATTAATCTGCTTTGTTTTACAGCTTCCAGTGTTATACTCTGAAAATGTAGCACTGTGAGTTTGCACATCTAAGGCAGGCAGTCTACAGATACTCAGTAAGTGATGCTTAAGTCTATTGTAGCGGGGGGCGTCTCCTTAGACCAGGAGGTTAAGGTACAGCATCTGTCCAACACTATGCAAGCTGTTAATTCCGTAGAAGTTTTAATCAAACTTTGTGAATTTCCTTTAAAAGTTGTTTTAGAGATGTGAAAGGAATGGCTTGTGTTTCTATTCATGCATTTTTTTAAATTTCCCATTGCATGACTAAGACACACGGATACTGTTCAGTGCTGTGTTGGGATACATTAATTTTGTTTTCCGTAAGGCGTGGTAGCATTGCAAGCTTGCCACACATTAACCAAATTATTTCAGATACTACCATGAAAAGATTAGGTTGTTGAAGAGGATGGTGTAGGAACCAATGGAGAATAAATTAACACTTATTATACAGACTATATTGCTGGCACTTCTTGTATTAAATTTCTTCAAAAGGTAAAAAGGGTAGTAATTAAGTGGGGCACATTTCAAGTGTGTGCTAGATATTAAAATAACTCTTACACATACATCTAAGGATATGTCCCATTACAAAGAATAGGTCTGTGGGAGTTACGCATGCAGGTTTTGACAGGAGTGTTTCTGTTGAGTTGTAGGCCATGAAAGCTACATTTTATTTTTATAAGTTGTCTTTGAAATTCCTCACTTGTCAGAGGATATAAAACTGCTCTTAACATAGGAGCTGAGCAATGATGTCAGCTTTTTGATACCACATCGTAGCTACTTTTTTTTTTTTCCTAGGGTTGAATACTATTAACGTTGTAGGACTGATTGGTGGGGAGGAGTTGTTTTTGTTGTTAGCTAAGGAAAAGTTGAAAGAGAAAAGAATGGTCTATGCTGCTGAAGTCTGTGAGGAGGTCTGGTTTGAAGGGCGGGTGACATTAAGGGGATCCTGCTGGGAATCTTCCTGTCAGAGAAGAGGATAAAAGGGGACAGGGCAGCATACAAGTCTGTCTGCTTCTGTCACCCTCTCACCCTTATCCCTGGCTTTAGGAGAACAGAAATCATTTGAATCTGAAGCAGAACCTGAAGGAAGAACTCTAACCTGACTGGAGGACTCCTCAGCCTTTTGTGTGGACAAACAGCAGGATCTGACACGGTAAGGGAATATGTCCCTCTCTATGGTCTTTCCTCTAGGACCAGCTATCTTACCAGCTTGCTTTTCTTCCAGCATGCTTTTGAATTGTTTTGCAAAAAATGTCTTTAGTGTCCTCACTGTGATGTGGAATGGAAACATGCATTTTTTCCACAGGGTAGGAGGCACTGCTTAGTTTCACTCTCTTCCCAGTCAGGAACTTTAATTTATTCTGCCTTAGAAAACTTAAGTGAATTGTGAAATTATATTTAAGGGAAAAAATAATTTTGCTTTTAAAAACACTTTTTATTAATAACAGTTGGACCAAAGTGCCTAACAAAGCTTTGTAGAAAGCATGTTGATGTCTTTGTTAGCAATTGAGCAGTTGTAGGCTGTTACTTTGAAGTTCACAGCAACTTCCTGGTGACTCCAGAATTATTTGTCAAGCAGTGACAAAAGGAAAGACAGAGTCTGACATATTGGATAGTACACAGTATAAAGACTTAGAAAAGTTTCTTGCAAGAAAATCGGTCTGGCGATTGATAGAGCATTAAGCATATGCTCTGTGTTTATATGCCTAGAGCACAGTCCCTAAAACTTAAAATCTTAAAAACTCTTAGATAATCCACAACAGTTTGTGATCCCCAGGGACAGTCTACTTGAAGTACTTACATTGTACTCGGACAATTTAATAATTATGAAACAGTTATATTTTATTGGTATTAGGTTAAGACATCTTAGTACTGTCTCAGGAACTCAAACCTGATTATTGATTTATCACAGTTCTACCAACATCTTTTCTAAAATATTATACTTCAGTAGAGCTTCTGTTTGCATTTGGAAGCTATGCAATGAACTCAAACCAATGGCTATGATTTTTTGGGAAAAGAGTGCTGACAAGTTGCTTGCAAAGCTGGTGTTTTATGGTATCTTTAATTTATTATCTATTTCCTGGGTAAGGACTGGTTTATGCCATTAGCATCTTCCTTAAAGGTCATGTTCTGGAGTGTTTTTTCCTTCTGACATTTGTCCACATTCAGCACATAAGGAAAAATTAAGTTTGCAGATGTGACCTACATTGAGTATGATAATATTTCTGAAATAAATCAAAACTAATTTGCCTAGAAATTTTATTGAGGAACTGTTTTAAATGTCAGTGTGCTAGTGAAATTAACAGTTGTTCTTTATTGAGTATGCTGTTCTGATGAAGTTACCCTCTTAGCAATTGTCAAAGTATAATATCTGGTCTGAAAACTGTCTTTGCCGTTTATTACTGAGGATTTTTAGAATCATAAAAGTTCCTAGACTGACCACAGTGTTCATTTTGAAATATATTTATCTGGTAAGTTACACAGAGCTTTTGTATGAAACTTTCTGTCCTGTCCTGTGTGTTGATGAGACCTAGTCATGACAAGATTATTTCAGCCTGGATACTTAAGAGAGGAAATCTTGACTATGCTGAAACAAGTGAAAAAAATTTCTCAGTGATTTCACTGTTGTCACTATTTAAACCAAAATGTGCATGATGCATCCATCCAGTGACACTACTGGGGCAGTCACTTCCTTTGGATCTTATAGATACCTTTATAATATGAACTGGATTGATACTACTTACTGATTATAAATGAGGGATATAATTTTTACATTTTTGCTTATTTTTACATGGGTTTGTGAAATAAATAGGTAGTACTATATATTATGATTCTGGGTTTGCACAGGCTAATGGCTGATCGAGTGCTTGTGATTGGCAGTGGAGGCAGAGAGCATGCGCTGGCCTGGAAGTTGGCTCAGTCTCCACATGTAAAACAAGTGTTTGTTGCTCCAGGAAATGCAGGAACAGCTGACAATGGAAAAATTTCCAATTCAGGTAAAAAGGGGGAAAAACTATAATGCTGTACCAAACAATCAGTAATACCGGTATTGGAACTGAAACAAAACTGACCATATTTGTATTCAGTTGGCAGGAGATACCAATTATTCTTTTCTTTTACTGGTACCACAAATCATTTAAGGCACATAATTTTTTTTTTCTGTATGTTTTGTTTCTGAATTTTAGAACTGCCTAGTAAAACATCATACTATATCTATTTTTAGCCTAGCTCTTTAAGATAGAGTTATATGAGACTGTGCCTTTCTACACCTCATCTCTTTCCTCCTACTGTTATGCTTGAATTCACTGACCAATTTCATTGAAACTTAACAGAGGAATAAAAGGCTTAAACTTATTAACTTTTGGTTAGAAACTTCTCTGGTGTCTGCCCAGGCTGCTCAGCTAAATTTAGCTACATCGTGCACTGGCATTGAGTAAATCTTTGCTCAGAAGTTGAAAATTAGTTTCCTTATGAACTTACAGTTTTATTTTTTTAAAGTTTTTATTCTGCTATGATAAGCAGCTTTTAAAAGTTTATATTGATTACTTATAGCAAATAAAATACATTTAATAAATTAGCAGATGTGCATTAAAAACAATAGTGCCAATTGGAAATGTTCACTGTTTGTTCTGGACTCTGTTATTATTATATTATTTGTTTTACTTTGCCCTTCATGGGCTGTTTCATTATTTTAATCATACCTCTTAGGGAGATGGAACACTGACATTCTCATCTCCCATCTGTTATTTAGGCCTTACAATGGTAACTTAATTATATATCCTTCTCCTTTTCAGCTGTATTAGTGAGCAATCACACTATTGTTACCCAGTTCTGCAAAGATCATAACATCGGACTTGTGTTAGTTGGACAAGAAGCTCTTTTGGCAGCTGGTAAGGCTGAAATAAATTAACTTGACAGTAAAAATCAGCACCTTGACCTCTGATTTAAAATTACTGAAAACAGATCTTAGGACACACTGACTTAATTAAACTAAAGAGCAAGAACATTTGGATTATCTTGTAAATGTAAACTATAGTCACTTAAAACATTTAGCTTCAGAGCTGTGTGCTGCTTTTTTGTATGTTGGAAATCAGCAGGGGAAATCATGCAGCATCGAGAATCAGTAATGGTTACAAGTACTCTTGTGTCTTCTGCTTTGCTTTCCTTTATATAAAGAATTTTCTTGCAATACCCCTAACACTGTTGCTGTATGTAACAGTAACCAGACCATCACATGCATTTATTGTATTGTGGTACAGTAAGATCTCCATGTCTTAAATAGTGAGCAGAAGTACCAGACAGTCCTAACTAGTCCTGTGGTGGTAACTGTGACAGTGCTTAGTAATGTAAAGAGCTGAAGACCTCTTAAAATTAAATAATGTAACAGGTCATGCGATATGCAGAGCCTTATTTTAAGGATGAATTAGTTGTTTGAGACAAAGAAAAGTGCAACGAACTGGTGGAACGGTTATGTGGTTTTCCTTTTGTCAAAATGACTTGATGTTTCCAAAGAAACAACTTGGTTCTTTTGCTGTTTTTGATAATTAGGGATTGTTGATGACTTGAGAGCAGCAGGAGTTAGGTGTTTTGGACCATCTGCAAAAGCAGCCCAGCTGGCATCCAATACCAGTTTTGCCAAAGCCTTTCTGGATCGACATGGGATCCCAACAGCAAGATGGAAAGCCTTCACCAATCCCCAGGAAGCTTGTAGGTTTATTATCAGGTAAATATTTTGATGCTGGAAACTCCTCTGTCAAGTTAGCTATGCATTTGGCCTTCACCTGTGATGGTTACCTAGAACTAGGTAACTTTTCAACTGTTGTTCTTCTCAATAGCCACGGAATGAATTTGTTTTGTAATTAGAGACAGATGGTGAAGGTGCAGGGAACTTAAACAGGTTGATCTTTCTGTTCACAGATCACAGCTCTATCCCTTTGATCAGCTTCTTGAGGATGTTAGTTAGCCATTTAAAAGACAAAAAAGTGTAGCAGAGAAAAATATTTCAATAAACCTTTCTGTAAGGGTAAGAATAATTTCTACACAGACACATACCAGCAAAATACCATCTGTGGAGTGATGTGGGAGGGACTAGTCAAATACTCCTAACTTAAGGAGGATACTCTTATTTCTTCAAGGCTAGACAGCATCTCTCTTACATGGAGGGAGAAATGTAACTGCATATCTCTGCAATTGCTTTGAGCGGTAATGCCTCAGAAGTCACTGGGGATCCTTTGGAGGGGTAACTTACCGCTGTGGCTATTTTCGTCCAGTCTCACAGCAGCTGCTGTGTTCAGCTACACTGGTCTGTGGCTGTGTGGTAGTTTCACAAACTTCTTGTCTTTGCTGTCACATGCTACCTGTGGTATAATCTAGAGGAACTTTTTTGTTTGTTTGTTTTAATGAAAACAACCTATTCATTGACTTTGCTCTGTAACAGCATTTAGTCTGTATTGCTGCCATGTAGAGAAACAGGCCAACAACTTGTATGCCTGTAAGCATGCATAAGACTCAGTTCAGCACACTGAGATGTGGAGAAAGGGAGCTTTGTGTGAGCCTGCTTTGGCTGCTTGTATAAATCTAGGGTTGAGATGTACCCTAATATAAATCATAACGTGGAAAGGAGGAATGAAATGTGTCAGGAAACAGGCTACTAGTGTGTAGAATCAGGTCTTCGAAAAGGACATTTTATTTGACTGTCCACAAGCTCGAAAGAAGTGAATGGATAAAGCATCGTTAAAATATGTTAACATTATGGTATTTTGTTCCTTTTTTTTTTTTTTTTTTTTTTTTTTTTATTTTTTTTTTTTTTTAGTTCTAGATTTAGTTTGTGTTTATGATTAAGCGGAGCAATTGTGAGCATACAGTGTTGTTAATACACTAGTTCTAACGGATCCTTTACATGCAAGATCTAACTCAGCCTTAACCTTACAATCCTAAAGAGCACTTCCATGGTGGTTATAGGATTATGTCCTGTAATCTGGTGTTATGAAACTATAAATCATCA
The DNA here is from genome assembly GCA_013400195.1 of Aramus guarauna. Taxonomy (NCBI): domain Eukaryota; kingdom Metazoa; phylum Chordata; class Aves; order Gruiformes; family Aramidae; genus Aramus; species Aramus guarauna. The sequence continues at coordinate 212,846 of VXBL01008644.1, forward strand.
ATGAGTTCATCTTTCCAAACTATGACAGGAATAAAATAGTAACTCAACTCAGGGAAAAGAGGAAGAAACTGCGAGGTGCAAAGTTCAGTGACTTGTCCAAGGATATACACTGAGTTGGTGTCAGAACTGACAACAGAATTCATGGATCTCTGGTTTGCAGTCCTATGCTGATGGCTGTAAGAGCCCATTCCCCTCCATGACAGGATGGGCTAGCAGGGAGTATATTTTTCTGAAGTGTTATTCTTCAACCGTTCAGAAAAAAAGGAAGAATATGGGAGGCATTCAACTTAAAAATTATAATTTCACTGGATGCAGTAGGGATGCTTGAATCTCTTTTGTTTTCATTTAAAGTACAGACTTCCCTGCACGAGTTGTACGGGCGAGGGGCCCTGCTGCTAGAAAAGAAGTGACTATTGCAGCCAGCAAAGAGGAAGCCTGCAGAGTTGTCCAAGAGATTATGCAGGTGGATAAATCTTTAATTAATCAGTGGGAATTCAATTCTTGATGTTTGTAGCCTATGAGTTTGTAATTTCAGCCACAGGAAGCAAGTATCTTCAGGAGAAACTTGCCCATTTGACTAAGGAATTTCTCTGGGAACCACCCTCAAATTCCTCATGTTTGCCCCAGGCAGTAGGCAGGGCTTTGTAGAGTTTGTGACTGAGCTCTCGTTCCAGCACTGAGTCTTGCTGCCCTGCCCCTCCAACTTTTTCATGTTTGATTGGCTCCCGAGGTCTGATAAGGTGCATTTTAATGTCTCTTCCTTATCTCCAAGTGAGATTCTGTTAGATTTGCTCAACACACCAGAATTCAAGCAAGCTGGTACTTTTCATACACATTGTTTTTTCTGTTAAAGTAAAGAGAGGATTTAGCTAGTAGATGCCATGTTTTCTAACTGGAGAATTTCCTTCTTTTTTTTTGTACAGGACAGAATGTTTGGAGAGATGGTTGTTATTGAAGAACTTCTTCAAGGGGAAGAACTTTCTGTATGTGATTGATAGTGTGGTTGTGTGCTTTTATTCTTTGGCATTATTGCCATGCTCTGTGCATAAACATGCAAGTTTATTGTTTCAAATAGGGGGTTTTTTTGTTTGTTTTATTTGCACTTACATAAATATGCAATCTAAGCAATTTGATGTCATACTAATCAATGCATGTTGGCAGTAGAATTTTCTTCTACATTAGTCATAAAAGTACAATTATGGTGATGTTTTTAGGTGGAAAATGATCTTTTTTTTTCCTAAGGTGACCTAAACCATGTCTGTATGGACTTTGTCTTGGTAATTCTTACTAACATCAATAATTTTGTGCTAGGATTTAGTGTGTATTTTAGCACTTCCCTTACCATGGATTTCTACTCAGTGGCAGGATAAACCTTGCACGTGCCACATGAAAAATGAAAACAAGTTCTTTGTGCAAGGCTTGTCCTGCACGGAGAATACCTCACACTCATTCAGGCCCCAGATCTGCAAACAGACTTTGAACTTGAACCGCATTAATAAGTCTGTCAAGTCAACGAAGACTATTCACATGCCTCAAGGTAAGCATATGTCCACGTGACTGATAGGTCAAGATCTAATTCATCAGAAAGGAATTGTTATGAGGGCCACTATTTTTCTTGTTTATATGAAAATGAGAAAGCAAGCTCAGTGAATCCTTCAGGTCAGTGGGCTTGCAGAGGAATAAGTGGATCCTATTGCTTTCTATCTTTGATTCCTAAATTTTTGTGGCAGAGCTGAGCCTCAGCCTGTGACCAGCAGTGTTAACTTCCTTCAGAATAGGACATTGTCACTGTTTCTGTGTGTTGTGTGTCTCTTAACAGTGCTTGTGCTTCACGGATGGTGTCACTGTTGCCTCAATGCCCCCAGCCCAGGCCCACAAACGGTTATTGGATGGCGACCAAGGTCCAAACACTGGAGGGATGGGAGCCTATTGCCCAGTTCCTCAGGTATAGCAGTCCTCCTCCTCAGCCTGCAATAAGGCCGATCACATCTGTGGTTAATATATCACCTTTAGGGCCCAATCTTGTTTCTATCACATAGGCCAGAATTCTTCTCAAATTGACTGATGCTTTGCTTGTGTAAGTGCAATACAGGGCTCAAACTTTAGTAGTTATTCTTTAGGATTTAATAAGCCAGTGTTCTGAGGAATTTCTCTCTTTTACTTTTTCCATTATTCCTAAACTTGGTGTTTCTCTGCTCCACTTAGCATCACTTGAAATGTCCCTGCAAAATTCCCTGCATACCTGGAGTCTTTGTGTCTTGAACATAACCTTGGGTTTCTTGGTGTCAATTCTTAAAGCTGACTGCATTGTTCTAAATATACTACTCAAGTATATTATTAGTGTGTTTTTCTCTAAGAAGAGAAACAATCTTACTGTGTACTGCCCAGGTTGCCAGTGTGTCAAGCCTCCATAAAATTGGCCTTCTAAAGAAAGAACCAAACAAAAAATCTTGGGAGACAGAGGATTGGTGTATCTGTCCTTCAGGCAGCAGCACCCTGATGGAAGGAGCGTGCTGGTTGGGGGTGGGAGAGCAGAAAACATAGCTGAGGCATTTCCTTACTCCAGAGCTTCCAGGTCCTATGAGCTAGTCCAGCAAATGTCATCACTGTCTCAATCAGTTTGATGTTGATCGTCAGGTTCCAGAAGTTCTTCTAGAGAAAATCAATGATGCTATCCTTCAACATGTTGTTGATAGTATGAGACAAGAAGGAACAGCATATGTAGGTAAGTAAGCATTCAACTCAAAACCAAGGTAAAGTCATATCAAGATTAGTTTCATTGTTAGGGATTGTTTTTGAATTCCAAATAATATATTTTTTTAAAAAACAAAGTAGTTCATTTTTCATGCAGTATTAAGCCTCACTGATTTGGTTTATAGCTCTTCCTTTGGAGAGAAGAACTTTTGTCTTTTCTCCATAAAACATACTGTATTTTTTATGAAATATTTTTATTAAAACGGTTGCAACCAGAGTCTTTGTAGTTCAGGGTATAATATATACTTAAGTTCAGTTGTACTGTTCACTCCTATATATATAGAGCAATGTAAGTTTTCTTAAGATCTTTGACTTGAGGCTGTTTTGAAGAACAAAGGTGATGCTCAGAGCTGTCACTTAATGGCAGTGGCTGCTTTTGGTACTGAAGACTGTCAAGATCACATACATGTAAAGAGTTGGGTTCCAGTCTGCGATTTGGTAACTTTTTCCAATGCCCAAATCTGCAGTAAGACTGTAGTGGGTGTTGAGCATTTTCACGATGATGCTGGAGGATCTGATGCTTTACAGGGTTTAAAATGTAACACTTGTTATTCTCTGGGAATTGTTTTTCTGATTATACAATGAAAGGCCTCCTTTAGATCACTATGTGCATGTATGTGTGTTGCAGTAGAAATTACCCAATACCAACTTCAGTAAGTTTTTGCTTGTTTTTGTTTGGTAGTAGCAGTAGTGAATTTTGGTTTGGTATTTTTGCCTGAAATACAGAATTATGCATCTAGATTTATGCATAACAATAGTGCACTTAATGGTAAGAAAATTGCAAGGTCTGTGTAATGAGTGGGGTATTATAGGAGCTGGTTTTTTCATCCTGTAAGTTCCTTCTGATCTCTGACTGCCTGCATTTAGAGAGCTGTAGCAGAGGCAGAACTCGACTTTCTGATGCAAAGAGGTTGCTTTCCGTTGTATTTAAAATGTGATGCAATGTTCCTCAGGTTGCTGCTTTCCACTTTGTTGGTTATTATGGAATTATGATGATTTGCATATAATTGCTTGCAGAATCCTTACTTTTAATGCCTTACAATTTGCAGAAATGCATCCCACATTCCAAAATACTGTGTTGCATTTAAAGGAGTTCTTGAAAAATAAATGTTTAAATTCATTTGCTTGGCTGTGTTCTTTCTGTTCAGGTGTGCTACAAACAGGTTTAATGCTTACCAAAGATGGTGTGAAAATTTTAAACTTTAAATGTCAGTTTGGTGACCCTCAGTGCCAGGTGAGTGAAAGATACTGGAAACTTAAATATGCTTCATTCTTTTACCTCTGATTGTTACGTTTAGGGAAATGTGTGGGATAGATTTAGATGTTTGTCTTCCTTCTCCTGAACATGCAGATCTGAATGAGAATGTCTTAGACAATGTATGAGGCAATTTAAGATTTTAGCTAGTCAACTTCTGTGAATTATTAGTTAAAAACTTAAGTTAGAGAGCTTCTGCTCCAAGTTTATATTTCTAGATAGAAGCAGACTGCGGGGGACCTAAATTCATGTTCCTTCTACACAATCTCACATCTCATATTGTAAATTTCTGCCTGTTACAAAGAGATGCTGCAAATTAATGCTCACCTATAGTTTCCAAAGCTACTGATACAGGGAAACATGGTATTTTCTGTTTGGTAGGTATAGATTTTACTCTATTAATTGAATTTTTCCTAAGTTAAATTTCAACAAGTCAGCAAAATAAGAATTAACTTCTATCACTACCAAAATTTTCTACAGGTAATTCTTCCACTGCTTAAAAACGATTTTTATGAAGTGATTCAAGCAATAATTGATGGCAAACTCTGCAGCTTCATGCCAGCCTGGTCAGAAAATACTACAGCTGTGTGTGTGGTCATGGCAAGTCCAGGTTACCCAGGAGACTATGACAAAGGCATGGAGGTAACAGGTAACTTCAGAAGGTTGTTTACTCTTTTATTTTAGCCTAGTACTTCAGTAAGCTTGCATTTATCTCTTGTCCTGGAGAGCTGTACTGCTTTCCTCCATCTTACCCCTCACATTGAGCAGCATCTACCTTCATCTCTCACTCCTTGCCTTTCTGGAAGGGGAAAGCTGTTCAGTAAGATCGTTTACTTGGAATGCATGCCTGTCCAAAGTAGCAGAGGGCTGAATGATTTAAATTACATCATTCTATAAAGCCCCGTCTGCAGCTGGTTGCTGAGATGAGAAGGTTGTGGGGCATTACGTCCTCCTGGAACAACTCTGGTGCATCCATGTGGAGTACTTTCACAAACTGTACTGGAAACATGGACCACAGCATTGTCAGCACATGCCTGCTTATTGCTAGTTTTGCTCCCTTCCTGGGAGGTCACTTTATCTTAGCTAATGCCTGACCAAGTGATAAGAGTGAGACTTGAGGACCTGTAGCCTTTAACATAGGAGCGGTTCGCACTTCCACCCACCATCAGCTTCGTTCCTTCTCTTGTGCCAGCCAGCCAGGTCATTACTGTGTAATACTAATAAGGACCTCTTCATATGGCTCAAAGGGGTTTTGGGAAGTTTGGCATGCAGGCTTTAGATCAATACTCATTTTCTGTGTAAAAATTCTTGTGGTTTAATATCAAGATTAATTTTTTTTTAAAAAAATGGTTAAAATCAGAGGGAACTGTTGTAGGACTATTTCCTTCCCCCTCAGCTACTGCTCTGTCAGCCCAACACTACGCCTTGTGTAAGGCAACCCAGACAACTGATCTTATATCAAGGACACCTTATTTTTGTCAGAACTCCAGTTACCCTACAGTATCCAGGGAGGAGGTCATGTCATACTGCTTTTTCCCCTCATCAAGATTTCTGCTGTCATGTTTTCCTTGCCCAACCTCCTTTTCTTGTTCACTCACTGTATTTATTTTGTTTTCTCAGTGATTTTCTGGGAAACTCTGCATTTCTGTAACTGTAAAAATCCAAGCCACGTATCTGAATGAATTCCTCTGCTAATGAGCTGCCTTTCATTGTTAGTCAGACTCAGGAACTTAACTTTTTTTAAGCTGGTATTCATACCTTTAGGAACGAAATTGTATGACCACCCTGCTTGTTAATCACAAAAAACCCCAGTCAAAACAATGTACTTCAATTCATTCTTTTATTATTATACTTCAGCCCCTGGAGTTGTGTGGGATTTATCATTTTTTCTCATATTTTCTGCAATGATTCCCACATTTTAATGGCTTTAATAAACAATTTATTCTGGAGTATTTGCTAAAACATGATGGGAAGGAGTTAGGTTTCCATTCCAGCCAGCCAGCTGGGGCTCAGCTTTGACCTTGTCAGGGCAGTGCTGTGTCAGTGTAACACACTGTACTCTCAGCAAGTTTAAAGGTCCCTTTTGCTTGTTTATAAAATCTGTTAGCTGACAGCAAGGAGAAAACTCTGTTTTGTTTTGCTTTTTCCAAGTGATGGCAGCAGTTCCTCCTCTTCCCTTATCCTCTCCTCAAGATATAAATCTATAAAAAAACTCCAGAGCAATTTTGCTTTCCTCTAATAGGAAAATATATGGAAACAAATTAAAATAACATAATATGTCATTTGTTTTACCTATTGGACAGCCACCTGCAAGTGTTTGCAGAGCATTGATTCCAGATGTGGTAGGCAATAGTGTGGAGTGAGCACAGCATAACAGCAAGGGGAGTGCTGAGGTAACATTAACATTAATGGTTTAATATTGGGGAGAGGAGACAATCCAAGCAGTAAACTGCTATGAATTGTGATTTCATACAGGAAAGCCCTGCACAAATTATTCACAATTACAATATTCAGCACAGTTTTGCTGGCACGGGCTAGTTATATGTCTTGTTGTGGCTCCTGGATCCTTTATTTCTGTTCCTGTGTGATCTGTGTCCTTACTGGACATCTCAGAAGGGAGTCTTAGGGCCACTGGAGTGGGGTACCCCAGTGGTAATGCTGTTTCTTGCAAGAAAGGTAAAGTGGGAAGCTCGATTGTTGCTCTCTCTTGTCTGAAGAAAGGACTTCAATCTTCACTGCTTTGCCAACAGAGTCTGTGATTTAAAATACTCAGAGAGTTCCTTTTGCTTTTGTAGGGCTGCTGCAAGCCAAAGAGTTAGGGCTGGAGGTGTTCCATGCTGGCACAACGCTGAAGGATGGCAGAGTGGTGACAAGTGGTGGCAGAGTCCTCTCCATTACTGCTGTTAAGGAGGACCTGATGAAAGCACTGGGAGAAGCCAACAGGGGTGTAGCGGCCATACGTTTCAAGGGTGCCACTTACAGGAAGGACATTGGCCATCGGGGTATACGGCTTCTCAAACAGTCTCTGTATGTAAGCAAAGGCACTAGCAGAAATACATCCTAGTCCAAAGTTTTATATCTGTTGTTCCCATTTGTGTGATGAATGATGGTCTATGCGGAAAATGTCACTGCTGCAGCTACCATGTCCTTTACTCTCCGCAGGGGTCTAATATACAAAGAGAGACATGTGGAAGCTGTAACCTGTGATGTTTTGTTTCATCGGCCGGAAACATCAGTTGTAAGTGGTACCAGATCAGGTAACTGGGAACAATCTTTGTACTTCCTCAGTATATTGAATGCAACAGAACTTTTTTCTTTTTCCACAGGAGGCAAGCAATGCATTTTTGGCATTGAAATTGAGCTTGAGAAACTGAGCTGAGGTCACCACGCAGAAAGAAAATTCTTATTTCTTTCTCCTCACTCCTCTTTTGCTTAATTAAAAATAGTTGGCTTAACATGGGGATGATTGCACTTTTTCAAGGTTAGCCTAGTGAACAGAATAGGTCCTGGATTAATGGAATGGTTTTGTATGTCACTGGACAGAAGTGATCCTACCAGCTGAATATATGAGAGCAACATCCAAACAGTTATTAGGGTGTGGCTGACAATCACTGAACTTGTTATTTGCTCTCCAGACTATGTTCTTTACTTTTAGCAGTGATCTACTGAGGAAAATTTCGTGTTGATTTTTTTTCCCCTTAGAAAAAAGTAGCTGCATAAAGAAAAAAGGTGAGCTGTTAGCAGTTTGGTAAAATGTTTAACCTTTGCTATACACAATCCATAGGTCACAAACACAGAATAATAAAGATCTGTTTACAACACCATGAAATATGTGACTTTGGCATTCATGCTTCATAAAGTTGTGCATGTTTCTATCAGTGGACACAGCACTGTCTTCTCCAAGAAATCATAATTTGCAGTACTTGCCTTGACAAGTGTTTTGGGTCTTTTTATTTCCCTTAAAAATGATCCTTGACATATTTGTACTTGGCAGGCAGTCATTCAGAAGTAGGAGGCTTTGCTCGTTTCTTTGACTTGAAAGCATCTGGTTATGATGATCCTATCTTGGTATCTCAAACTAAAGGCCTTGGACCTAAACTGCAGGTAACTTGCAACTTGACTGTAGCAAAGCTTACGTTATCTCCCAACACTGTTTTAAATGCCACAGCCAATTGCACCATCTGCACCCTTCTGAGATTTATAAATACATCTCAAGGCCACTGCAGCGGTCATTTGAACTTTGTAGATGATCCTTTGAGCAGGGCCTGTGCATATGTCATTGGGAATGTGGAAGTTTTGTATATTTTGTGATGAAATAATAACAAAACAAAACATTTAGCTGGGCACTTGGGGAATTAAGAACCAGAATTTCTACTATAAAATAGAGGATTCATTGGCTTTGAGAAAGATCAGTTCAGAGAGGAATTGGTGCAGTGAAGTGCTGAAATGATAACTGTCAGATTTAGCTTAATAAATTGTATGCAGAGAGGTAGCATGATTACTGCTGTTAGGGCACTGGGGAAAAGAAGGATAGAGGAGATAAACATTAAAGAGGAAGAAAAACCAATGCATAAAGAATGCTAATCACACAAGAATACATAGGATAAGTTGAGCCAGGAATATATTTATGTATTGAACCAGAAGGCTTTCAGCCATCAGGAGTGGAGGTCTGGAGCTGCCTTTCAACGATCAAGCACAGCAACTTAACTCGTTTCAAGGTTGTGTTTATACCTTTAGTGATGGGATGATATGATATGATGTGGCTTCCTGGTACAGCAGGAGACTGAACATAATAATCCAGAAGGTCTTTTTGCAATCCTACATCCATGGATACTTCTGAGTGTGAAAAAGTGACTGGTGCTGGCTCTCGTGAGTCTTTGTTCCAACTGCTTGGCAGAGAGACATTCCCAACTGTGTTTACACAGACTGTTCCCAAGAGTCTTCCCTGGCCAAAAAAAGTTGGCCGATGCCTATACGAATTGTTATTAGATCAGTGGGAGGGGGATGTTATAATGCAACAAAAGACATGGGATAACGGTTTCCATAGCACTTCTAAATCCACCAGCTGGTGAAAGAAAGCAGGTTTGTAATCCAAACTTAGACTTTGTTTAGGTGCTGATCTGTTACCATTTTGAAGTCAGTGATTGTATTTATCTGCATTTTTCCCTTGCTCATCTTTCTGTACTGAGCTTTTCTGCACTGGTATAACTACTCTGATAGAGCTGTGTCAGTAAAAGGTAGTTACCTTGAAAATGTACCCATAGATAGGCAATCTTGTGTCCTATTTCAGTTCCTGAAGTGGTAACTGAGAGGTGAATTGCACTGTGTGAGCTGGTGCTGTGCATCTACATCAGCAGCTGGCACAAGCAGAACCGCGCTGGTGTATCCCTATCAGTGCAGAAAACCTCTGCTTGTAATAAAGTAGTGTAAATGTTGCCACTTTATAGAAGCCATGATGTCTGAATCAGGTTTCATTACTTGTAGGATGCAAACACCTTGGTAACTTTTTTAAAACCAAGTAGCAGCCTTCCTGAGGGAAATACTGCTTTATGAAAGACCTGTCTCTCAAGGGAGCCTACAGGCCAGGCCCACGTTGTTGTCTGTGACATGAGATAGCTGAGATCACAAGACTCCTTGGGGAGGGTGGGAGTGAAGAATTTAATTCTCTGTGGTCTTGGAGAAGAAGAAGAAAACTACTTAAATTGTTTCAGTTTTGCTGCGTAGCCCAGTGAAATTAGTAGGCAAAAGTAAAGCAGAACACACAGTGATGTTTGAGAAACCCGATCTTATTTTTGGAAATTGCTAGGATGTTCTATAGGTTGAATACCCTTGGAATTTGTAATTGCTTTTAGACACCTCTTGTTCTTCATTTGACATCATATTCCAGAAAGCAAACAAACAACCAACCCAAAATGACAATTTCTGGGTAGCTGGAGCTGGAATTTGAATTAATGTTTCAAAAAACAAAATAGATTTTTCTTTTCTCTGCAAGAAAATGAGCTGTTTTCTCTTGATTTAGATGATGTAGCAGATAATCTTCTGCATGCGTGTTCTATTGTGATTCTTTTCAAGGAAAAGAAGATTTCTGCTCATTTGACTGATTAATATCTGAGTTTTGTGTATTTCTTGTCACCACTGCTGGTTCCCACCATGTTTTGCAGATTGCACAAGTGTGTAAGAGACATGACACCATAGGTCAGGACCTGGTTGCCATGTGTGTCAATGCCATCCTGGCTCAAGGAGCAGAGCCTCTCTTCTTCCTCAACTATTTTGCCTGTGGCAAACTTGATATTGAAGTGACAGAAACAATCAAAGAAGGAATAGCTGAAGCTTGCAGAAATGCAGGATGTGCTTTCCTGGGTATGAACACTCGTGAGATTTTTAGGTTCTGATGTTGAAATGATTACTAGTGAAATAGACTTTGTAGGCAGAGGCAATATGTGGCATTAGAGCAGTTGTTTCTGTTTGGTGAAAAAAACAGTCAATCCTTTAGGCTTAAACTCTTCCTTATCTCAAAAATGAGTTAGCACAGAGGGATGATTTTTACTATTCATGCATTTGGATCCAGATTCTTGCTTGTTTATCCTTCTACAAAGGCGAGCAAAACTGGATGCCTCACATTCTTGAAGTGTTAGTATGTTTTCATTCCCTCTCTGATATTCAGTCATAGCAGGGACGTGCCAGATAAGTAGCATGAAATGGGAAAAAAAATTTTCTTCTGTCATTAACTTCATGAAGCTTTGTTTTGTTGAAGTCTTGAGGTGAGAAGGATTTTTAAAATATATCTGACTGCGCTGCTTAGGCTTCATGTCTCTGCAGCTATCCTGGGTACCTTGCTTATTTTAGAAGATGCTATAGATTTAAAGTTAATAAAAAAGGTTTACAGCTACTGCTGACGGCTTTCTCTCCCCATTTAGGGAAGGAGATGGCTGAGGTGACTGGCATGTATTCTTCTGGCATGTATGACCTGGCTGGCTTTGTGGTTGGCGCAGTGGAGAGAGGGCAGATGCTTCTGGGGCTGCAGAGAGCTGATGAGGAGGACGTGCTTATTGGACTGGCCTCTTCTGGGATTCACGGCCGTGGCTTTAGCATCATAAGGAAGATTCTCTTAATGTCCTCCTTACACTACTCCTCACCAGCGCCTGGCAGTTGTGGTGACAAGACTCTAGGTACAATATCTTTCTTCTCAAAAACAATGCTGCAAACAAATTGTGTTCGGACATTTTCATAACTAGATGCTGCCAATCGTTATTCAGGATGGGTTAGGGTTATTCGGTCTTGCATCCACAGTTTTGGAAGAGTGGGCCAGCACATTTTGCTACTTCCTAAGGCTGTCTACCACAAAAAGAACTGAACCTGTTCAGAGAAGCATCCCCACTAAACATCTAATGATCTTTTAAACAAAATGCTTGAATTTTGCTTTTGTTTGCAGGAGATATATTGCTGACTCCGGCAAAAATGTACAGTCCATCTTTGCTGCCTGTCCTTCGCTCAGGGCACGTGAAGGCTTTTGCCTTCATTGCTGAGGAGAGCTTGCTGGAAGGCATCTCCAGAATCCTGCCAGAACATGTCAGCGCTGTCCTAGGTAAATATCAAAGATGACTGTTTCTGTTTGACAAAATTTGTATACAGCATGGACTTGACTTTTCAGCTTCAGTTATGACCTGAAGTCAGTGCTTTTCCAAAGAGCACTGCTTTTCCTAGCAAAACCATTCCTATTTCAAGGAAGCATCTCATTGGAGAAGGGAAATTTAGGGAGAGTTTGAAGGCAGCTCACTTCTAGGAGAAAAGGGATTTGAGAAGATTGTGTGTTCTGCAAGACACCTCTCCGTACTGAATGTTTTGACCAAACAGTGAAGCTTGTCGAGAGAACTAATTCGCATTATTTGCTCCACAGTATGTGTACACACACACACACATTTAAAGCAATTTTATGGTAGGTGGTAGCTTCCTCATAATAGATTAGCATTTGACATCTGTAAGTAAGGTAGAACCTCTTCTGTGTAAGCCAAAATTGGGCAAAGTATTCATAAGTTCAAAATATTAAAGAAAGCTATATTAATGTGAATCCAAAAATATTGTGGGGATGAGGAGGGGGGAAGGAAGATGTCTGTATGTCTGGCTGTATCTCTCTAGAATAAAATTAGAAAAAGAAATAAACCCAGCTTACTAACGTGGTGCCCAGCTTGCTTGCCAGTGCCTAGAGCCACAGACAAGATAGCAAGCCTAAGGGATTGTTAGTTCTCTAAAGTGAAGTCAAGATGGCAAGTCTGGACCATCAAGCTTTCCAGAGACAGCCTAAGGCTGTGCCTGTATGAGTAGGGTCACTGTGAAAGCCTGTCCAGGCTTCTCATCCATGTGTAGACTGCCCAGCCCTGTTCCAGTCTGTCCATCAACACACCTAAGTATACACTCTTGTACTAATTATTGATTCTTTGAAACAGAAAACCAGGATCTGCTTAAGTAGTCCAAAAAAGCCAGAAGATGATTTGTCCCATGGCTCCTTTATCTCTTATGGAAGAGATGTAAGTCATCTGTAGCTTTGTCCTTATGGCTGATGAGGGATGAATACCTTTTAATTTGCCACCATTTCCTACATCTTCTCATTAAGCCTGGAGAAGATTTGGCTCACACAAATTATAACTAGAAACCTCTAGCTAAGCAGCGCCTATAAACTTGACTGGAAGTTGGGTCAGTGTCCTCCTTGGACAGTAAAATAACAAGAATTAGTCTCTATCAACCTTTGTAATATACCACTGTCATTGTATATAATAAAAGATGGGGAGCAAACATTTATGCTGACCATATACAATTTTCAATCATTTTCAGATGCTCTCAGTTGGAGAATTCCTGAAATCTTTTGCTGGCTTTACAAAGAGGGAAACCTCTCTGAGGAGGAGATGGCTCAGACATTTAATTGTGGGATCGGTGCAGTCTTGGTAGTTCAGAAGGAGCTGGCTCAGCAGCTTCTCAAGGACATACAGAGACATGAGGAAGCTTGGCTGATTGGGAAGGTTGTTGCCCCTTGTTACACAGGTTAGCAGGTGTCCTAATGGGAAATGAAGACAATCACAAAAATTGAACAGGGTATGGTTTGATTTAAAGTGTAACAGATTCATCTGCCTCCCTTCAGAAGGGGTTCCACTTTAGGATGTGCTATTTAATTTTTAAGTTGATAAAGGGTAAGTTGTTTTAGAGTGTGATTCTGTCAAGTGCTGAGCATTTCTTAGGAGGTATCCTTAGTTCTGTAGGCACTGAGGAGATTCCTGACTGCAAAGTTTGTGTAGTTCATATCTTTTTTTCTGTCATTTCACTAAGCTGGAGGCTACCTGACACCTTCACATCTAGCTCTCATTATTAAATAAAGTGAGAAGTGAATGACTTGTTTTCAGAGTGACAGTGCTTGAATAGTGTCTTACCTAGGTACTTGGTTGAGACTCAGGTAAATCCATCTGATGACTGCAAGGACTCAAACATTATTTAGTTGATTGTATTTTACCACAATCGTGGTAATCAACCCACCTCCTTTCCAACCCCTTCCCAACTCACACAGATCCTGTGTAAAGATTGAGGATGGGCCACAACTGTGTACAGACGTGTGATGGTAAGTCTTCAGTCTGGTATGCCGATTGCTTGACACACAGCAAGACATGAGCCAAAATTCCTCTGGAAGCCAAACAGCTTGGGGAGCAGTTTGAGCAGCCAAAATGCAACAGCTCTGTCAACATCATCTTTAGTTTAATTTTGCAACAGGAGAGAAAGAGGAAGATTGGTGTAAAAGATCAGGATAATGCTTGAAAAGGCTATGCCATACCTAGGCCTTTGGAGACAATTCTGCAAGTGAGTAACACAAAAGAGATCAGCACAACTAGCAAGAGTTGGTTTGTTCAAGTATGTCTTTGTAGTTCAGTTAGTGCTAGCATAAATTGTTGATAGGTTTTTCTCTTAATTGAATCTTACAATTAGTGAACTATATAAAGTAAATTTAAATGGGAAAGTAAAATCTAAGGTATTTTACTCTTAACTTTTTCCTCACATATTTGGAGGAGGTTCTGACGTCAAAGTTGAGAATCTTCTTGAAGCTCTGCAGCTGAGCAGCCCCCAGCATCTGCTGAATAATGCTGTTTTTGAGACTCAGCACCAGCCCAGAAAGAACAAAGTTAAAGTGGCTGTTCTCATCTCTGGAACAGGTGAGCTTTCATTTATCATCACACAGGGAAATGTCCTTACAAAGGAGAGGCTGAATTCAGCCCTCATACAAGTGCATCCACCTTGCCTTTTTTTTTCAGTGGAGTCTATGGAGCCTTCTGAAACCAAAGTTGCATTTTGACTGGAAGTGAAGAAGATGTGTTGTACTGCTTAACAAATGAGCTTTATTAGTGCACAAATTCCTTAGTCCTCTTCTATTTGTGCAGTTGTTGAAAACAAGATTTTTGTTAGATAAACAGGACTGAGAGCCAATTTTCAGTGACATAGATGCTCATCTATTTCATGAACGTTTGCTCTCTCTTTGTTTGAGGCACAAACCTTGCTGCGCTCCTCACTTATGCAAAAGAGCCAGGCAGTTGTGCTCAAGTTGTCCTTGTCATCTCCAACAAGTCTGGTGTGGAAGAACTACGAAATGCAGCCCGAGCTGGAATTCCCACGAGGGTAAAGGCACTCCTTTCCTTTTTATCATCAACTCACAGCTACTGAATCTGTAGGTCTTTATGAAATGCTTGGTAAGCATTCATGTTTCACTTGTCTTGAAAACTTACGTGGATAAATGGACGTAGCACAAAGCTGTCAAAGTTATCAGTAGAGGCAGAGCTGAAAGCTGTATGGACAGTGCTCACTGTAGGCTGTTGTGTCTTTCCCATCTCTTCAGTGAGTGCTACAGGCCAGAGTCAGGAAGGGAGTTAAAATTGCAAGTGCTTTGATGATTAGAGTCTGAGACTGTAGCCCATGCAGCTTCAAGCTTTAACTGAAATCAGTAAGACTTCAGGCTCTGTGAAACACATAGAATCACAGAATCATTTAGGTTGGAAAAGACCCTTAAGATCATCGAGTCCAACTGTAAACCTAACTCTACCAAGTCCACCACTACACCATGTCCATAATCGCTACATCTACATGTCTTTCAAATACCTCCAGGAATGGTGACTCCACCACTTCCCTGGGCAGCCTGTTCCAGTGCTTGATAACCCTTTCGGTGATGAAATTTTTCCTAATATCCAATCTAAACCTCTAGTGCAACTTGAGGCCATTTCCTCTTGTCCTATCACTTATTGCTTGGGAGAAGAGACCAAGACCCACCTGGCTACAACCTCCTTTCAGGTAGTTGTAGAGAGTGATAAGGTCTCCCCTCAGCCTCCTTTTCTCCAGGCGAAACAACCCCAGTTCCCTCAGCCACTCCTCATTAGACTTGTGCTCTAGACCCTTCACCAGCTTCGTTGCTCTCTTTGGATGCGCTCCAGCACTAACATAAGCATATTGTCTCCTTGGCTCATCCCTTCCTAGGAAGATCTTTGTCTCATGTTGTCCTCAGTCACTTTCAGTGTCACCATACAAATCTCTTCTACCTGTGGTCACCAGAGTAGCACCATGTTATGGAAACTTTCATTGGTTTGTTTCATAAAACAAATCAAAACAAGTAACATCATGTCACCTATTAGTCAAAGTATAGACCATGTCTTTTGAAAACATTCAACAACTTGGGATTTCAAATGCAGCCCACCAGGAACTCTTCCTTCTAAGATTTAATGATTTTGAGTAGTTATCATATTTGTATAGCTACACACAGATGGGAATAAATACTGTTAGAAGGTCTCCATGCATTAAAAAGCTTTCGGCAAGCTTCCTCAACAGCTGAGTTGGACTCATGTTACTTTTTTTCTGGCAGTAGAAAGACTCATCTCTGGGGAAAAAAGTTATGCCAAAATTAATTCACATTTTCATAGGCAAGAGTATGACAGCTTTGTTAGCCCCTTATTTGAATATCTTCATGAACAGAGTCAGGAATCAACGCTTACCTTGGGAGCTGGAGCTGAGAGGTGGAGTAGAAATAGAACAAGACTTGACTCCTCCCCTTACACAGAATGTCTGGCCAGTTTGTTCTCTTTTTAAGAGAAGTTCATGATTTTCAGTAAGCAGCTATAGACTAACTGCTGGTGATGTTGTTGATGCGTCTTTACTGTTTTTACTTTAGTCTTTGGCAAGACATTCTGGAGTAAGAGGTCAGTACCTAGTGACATATTCCGCCATATTTCCCTCTACACCCCATTACCCGCATGTTTCTCTTTTCACACTTGGCTTCTCTTTGTGCAGATTTTCTACACATCCTAGAAAGAATCCTGTGTGAAACAGCCAGTGTTAAATAGCAAGTGATTGAAGGTGTTCCCAAGAATGTTTGTATGAATGTGAAAAATCACAAATATCCTGAATAATACACAAACTTAGAACTTTTAAATCCTCAAATGTCCTGGAATGAATCCATTTTGCTTCCTCTTTGTTACCCAAGCAGCTGCTCTCATTCACACAAAGTTATTTCCTTGATATGGTTTCTGATCTGTTTTAATGTTTTAGGTGATTGATCATAAGTTATATGGGAGTCGCTCTGAATTTGACAGCACGATTGACCGAGTTCTCGAAGAATTTGCTGTTGAACTAATATGTCTTTCAGGATTTATGAGAATTTTGTCTAGCCCTTTCCTCAGAAAATGGAAAGGTAAGAAATTGTAACTGTAAAAGAGAAATTAAACTATAGATGCTTGGTCTCACCAGAATTACAGAATTATGGAGCAGGCAGGAGTTTGGTTCTGTCTGCAGCAGGGGACAGGTAGCATAACTGTGTCATTTCTGAAGGAGCTGTGCTGGGTGGTCATGTTGAACTTACTCCTTGCAGCTGTTACTCAGAAAAAAATGGCAGGGAGACTGATTTCTCAATGCCTGTCCCTCCTGTTCTGCCCCGAGGGCTGCGCAGCAGAGCAGTACTCTGGCCTGTGTGCTGGCACTGCAGCCACCGCAGACCCCTGAGTGAGCGTGGCCTTGCTGTGGGGCAGAGCTTTCTTTAGATCCACTCTAGGCCAGCAGAGCGGGGAACGCACACTCCTCTTTCGTCTTGGCTCTGGGCGCTACATGCCATGAGTTACTCGCTCACTGTGCAGATTGCACTGGGAGAGGCTCCTTTGGGAATGATGTTTCCTATGAAAATCACTCCCGCCTGTGCAGTGGTTCTGCGGTGTGAAGTCCGCTTCCAAGCCCCTCCTCTGCAGCATGAGGGCTGGTCACCTTACAACTGGTCAGACTTACAACTCCGTCTGTCCATCCACAGATACGAAAGCAAATGAGGTTCTCGGCCTTAACTGAAACATGCTTGCTTGGCTACTGCCAAAGCCTGCACGCCATCACCTGTGTTCCTGGAAGAGCAGTATTTCCTCAGATCAGAGCAGCGCTTCCTCGCATTTCCTTAGAGATCGTAACACCATGTATATGTTTCGTTTTATGCCCTTTTACATCCTGACTGCAGTTGAGACCATTTAAACTCCTGAGTGGTTCACAATGCTGTTCTTTTGAACTGATGATCTCATCTCACACCTATTTTTAAAGGAAATTCAGTTCAAATTGATTTTTTTTTTTTCTTTTCTTCTCCTTTCTCCCCTGATGTCCAGGGAAAATTTTGAATGCTTCCCCATCACTTTTCCCACACATCAAGGATGGAAATGCCCATCAGCGAGCTTTGCAAAGTGGGTTCAAAGTCACAGGCTGCACCGTGCATTTTGTCCTAGTAAGTGTCCTCTTGTCTAACATTAAGTTACAAAAAGGAATTTGCTTTTTTTCTTTTCTTTTTGAAGGCAGAAACAGGAAGAGGTAACAGGAATGTGTGGAAATCTTGGGATTATTACCAGTAAAAACAGGAAGATGTGAGGGTTACATTGCATTTGTGGTTTCTTGAGGTCCTGTCTTCTTCCTTCATATTATGTTTTTTTCTTCAGTGGCTCCTACCCACAGCAAACTGCCCTCTGCATCTTCTTACGCATGTCTCTCCCCAGTGTAATGTGGGTACCCCTAATGGCCGTAAGCTTCTCCAGATGTACTTTCAGCCTCGTGCACGCTACAGATGTGCTGGCTGAGATCTCTCATGAGACTTTCTCTGCCCTGTCCACACTGTCCATAACCTTCCTGAGACTGTTAACCGGCCACTTCTGAAAGACTGCCACTATCCCCATTTTAGGAGGAATCTAGTCCGAAGGCAGTGATCCACCAGGAGCCGGTATCTGTGAAGGCAGACGACACCGAGGAGATGCTGTCAGAAAGGGTTAAAGAAGCCGAGTGCCGGGCTTTTCCCATCGCCTTGCAGCTGGTGGCCAGTGGAGCAGTGCAGTTAGGACCTGATGGTAAAACCTACTGGAAACAAGAGAGCCAGAGTCTCTGTCTCCAAGAGGAGACGTGCATGTCCTCTCTCGCGGCTCTGGAGCCTCAAGAAAACGATGTGGTGTAGGCAGGTTTGTGAGCAGCTTGCTCTCTGCTCATCTCTCCCTCCTCCCCCCTGCCCTCGCTGTGCTTCTCTGACTGCAGGCGTATCAGTGTCACAGGTTTCCATTCTGAGCTGTGATCCATCTCCCCTAGCTTGCAGCTTTAGTTACAGTCCTCTGGCAAAATTGGCGGTGGAAGCCAAGCTATCATTTCAGATTTTAAATCTCTGTTGTTTTTTCATCGGTAAAGGAGATACTGCGTTACAAATCAAAGAGGGGGCTTAAGCTGTAAAAGTGGTCTAGTTCTTCAGAGGGAAATTAATTCTTCTCAGGGATCAATTTTTGTTGGCTGTGTCACACTGCAGAGCACCGAGAGCTTCACAAAGCGACCACAAACAGGAACCATGCTGCTGCAAGAGGGTGACCAACTCCTGTTGGATGGAAAAGGCCAGGCATGTCCGTGCAGATTAGAAGTGAGGCCCAGCCTGGCATGGTGTGGATTTGGCATTAGGCATAAATGCATAGCTCTGTGGGAGGAGTTGGGAGCCGACAAGGACCTCGTCCTTGCGAGCCCCACTACCGTGGGAGTGCCCCAGGGTACAGAGGAGAGGGGAGGAGAGGAAGGGATGTGAACACGTGCACCAGTGTGAGAGCCAGAGTCTAGTGAGCTGCCAAGCAGAAAATCGAAAGGCCAAAAAGGCAGGGAACGTTCAGAAGGCAGAACAAACCAAACTCGTCTTCACAGATTGTCAATATGATGTAAAAGCACATACGGAACATACATCTAGGCACTTTCCCCCGTTCCTTGAAAGGGACATTCCCAGAATTTCATACTAAAACATTGGGAACTTGCGAGATGAAAATTGGATGTCAGGGACTAGAAACAGCAGATTTCAGGCATTTTTCTTCCTTCATCCTTGTAATCAGCAGAATAAGATCCTCAGCTTAACTTGCAGTAGCAGGAAAATCTGTTTTCTTTGTTGACTGAATGATTGGCTTGGTCCAGAGAGTTGGTGCTGTTAAATAAAACCTTCTTCTGTGGAAGCTTATTTTATATCTGCCAGAATAATGACTTGCATGCAAGTAACAAATCAGAGGAAGAAAGCTTGCTAAGAAGCTATTTGAACAAACTAGAAAAGAAGTAGCTGGAGCTGAATTTACCAGAGGAGGGATCCCTAATAGCCATTCAATGCAGTGAAAAAAATGTATTCTTGTTTTGGTATTACATGTAGTATTAATACATACTAGTATTACTAGTATATTGCGCTCTTGGCTGCATCAGGCTGTTTTGAGAGCATGAGTCAGTTTCAGTTAAAAAGTCTAAATTTTTCCTTTAATTTTTTTTTTTTTAATGTGTAGCTAGTGGTGTTTCAGTAGTTAGGGAGGGGAGAAAAATTCTGTTCCCTCCTGTAAGCTCTGCCATTTATGTACAGAAATCTGTATTTGTCTCTTGCACTCCAACGCCTGCAGCAAAGAACGTGTATTTTTCCTGACCTGGCAGAAACAGGAAGAACTGTAACAAGGCAAGATTAAGAAATGTTTGGTCTATATAGGTAATTTTTATGCTAAACACATTGCTTAGTTTGCTTTTGATCTGTTGTAACTGTGTAGTAACTTCATGTTGTATATTATTTGAATTGCATAGCACGCATGACTGAATGTTCCAAACTCAACAAATAAACCATTAAAAGAGAATAGGGTGCTAGTTATTGTGCTCTGATAGGTCTCCAGACTATCACCATGGTACCGAACAACTCCAGAGAGTTGTGGTCCTGGCATTCCTCTGAGACTGGGTTCGGTGATAGATTGTTAATCTATTTATTCTTTTTACAGAGTGGTAACTGAAGCAAAGCAGTCTAAGGTTCAGTTCACAGTGAAATTTCTTTTTATGTATTTGTAGAAATACAGAAAGGTGCTTAAATCCCATTTGTCATCAGTCTTCGATGGCAAAATACCTAAGTCTTGCTCAAGCTGTCTGTGATGGAATGGGGTATCAGATTTGGAGTGCCTGAGTCTCTGCTGTTGGCCTTCCTGGCAGTGATCAAACCGCTTTTATCAATAATGTTGTATTTATTAACTGTACAGGTAATTATTTCACCCCTAGTAATCTTACTTCTTCTAACATGTGAGTTAATTTAAGTACAATTTCTTCTGACTTGTAAAAGGTTTGCTGCGTCATGGCGAAGGCACTGAACTTGCGCAGGCGGAAGCCTTGCCAGAGCTGGACGCTCCCCACATCTTTTACATTCTGACTGAGGCAGGCTGGATTTCAAGCCTTGGCGGGCAACTTGCCCTGCCGTGGGAAGGCAGGTTTGTAAAGAAAAACACCGGGCTGAAGACTTAGCTTTTATTCTTTGCCCTTTACAACCAAATTAAATTTGACCATGTCATTTTCTTCTGTATTTGAGTTAGCTTTCTCCTCGGTGACAAATGATGACAGGAATATTTTGTCAGCAAGTTTCTTCATCATGGACCATCTGGCCAGTGAAACAGTAAGGTTACCACACTCCGCGAATCATTACTAACTTATGCAGGATCGCACATGTCTGTAGCCTCCTCAACTGATTTACAGATGCTGTACTGTAGACAAAGTTAGATTCTGTTTCACAAACTCCTCCTCCAGCTTGTACTCCAGGTAAAGGAATTCCAAGGAAAGATTTTGATATTTAATCTTTTATCTTTATTAGACTTTATCTTAAATCCATAAAACATAGTGACCTTCAGTCAGATGCTTCTGGCTTGTATCATTTTAGTAAATACATCAAAATGTTTTCACAATTATATTAAAACATTAAAAGCAGGTACTTTTTCACAAGTGTTGAGCTGCACAAAAAACCTTAGTTTTCAGACTGACATTTACTGGGTTTCCATCAGTATTATTGCAGGTAAAAATACTATTCCAAGAATAAAGGCACTTCAGCAGAATTTCTGAAGAATGTCTTGCAAGCCAAGAACACATTTTTTTTTTATCTAGTCCTAACCCTCTTTCTGCTCATTCAAAAAAACCCCCAAAACAAACCCCAACTCTTTGGCTGTGAACAAACCTCTGAGGGGAATTCATATGTGGATTCACATGGGGATACTCAAAGGCAGATGGTCAGCAGACATTCAGCAGGACAGCAAGTCCAATATTTGAAATTATGGGGTATGTCCAGAATCTGGGCCAGACAAGATGTTCCACCATTAAAACAGAAATTATATGGAAAAAAATTCCATTTCATTATCTGCAGGACTAGTTAGTGCTTTGGGAGGCCAGTTTTTCTTGTTTTGGCTAGTGATTTTTATAAATAAAGTTTTTTGCCTTTACCTGTCTCTTCCCTTGTAGCAGTTCCATTACTTTTCCTCACGAATACTTCACAGGACATGATGAGTAACCCGTTACAGCCTGTATGGTCTGTTAGAGAATGATACTGATCTTCCTAAGGCAGTCTCAGAGATGCTCAGACCTCTCTGTAATCAACTGAATGGGTTTTTTTGTTTGTTTAGAAAGTGATTGAGAACCAAAATGTTGGCCAAAGAAGTGATTATAATTAGGAAGCATGTAATGGAGCCATTGCTGAAACTACTGAAAGGCCTCCTGCTTTAATCGTCCCATTTGTGGCTTTCTCTGGATTTTACTTCAAATCTTTAACAATTTGAGTGAGAACATGGCATGGTAAACTCTGTGTTGAAAACATTTTGTGAAGAGAATATAGTGTTCGTGTTATTAGGCTGTGACCTCTGTTTCAATCCCTTAAGGCAGCCCAGCTGTCCCACCTGAGGACGTTTGTGGACATGCTGCTCCTACTTCCAGCAGATCCTGCCGGCTTCCCCCACCTGTACGGCCCCGCTGGCGACAAGCTGCAGGGCAGCTGGGAAGGCTCGGTGCTCGGCCTCCTTCACCCTTTCCGACAGGGTGTCCACTGTGTCACCAATCTTAACTGGAACTGCCTCTTGGAAAATGATTGCTCCAGCGTCAACTTCCTCCTGTAAAAGCAATAGCCAGAAAATCTGTCTGGTTGAAGCGGGAGTGGGGGGGAACCAGCTGTACGACAATGAATGTAATCCAGCTGCTGCGGGCATCTGTTCATCATTACGTTATTGCAGGAAACATGAATTTTGGGCTAATGTGGGGAATGCAGAAAAGATGCTGGCGCTCACGCTGGCCCGTGACGAACTAACAGAAGTGAAGGGTTCAAAGAGAAAGAGAAGGTAGGCAGAACACCAGCGAGTAACATTTCTGCTACAGGAAACAACAAAAGCTGTGTTAACTGGGGACACGACAGGCTAAATTGGACAAAATGCTGACATTTCAATTCAGAAGAGTGAATTAGCCAAGCCTTGGCATGCAGCGGGACTAGAGGACCCAGCAGATTTTATTTTTTTTTGCATGTTAATGAGGCAGATCCCTGCTGTTTAGTTATTGTTTCTCAGTACGTTGCCACACAGAGAAGAAACCCTAAGTCATCTCACAGAGAAAGGAATGCAATTTTTCCTTCTATCTGGAAAAACAGTTGTTGTCTCTTTTTCCAAGAGAAAGCAAAAATCATGAGAACAGATTTCAGGAGGAGTGGCAAAGAGGAGGGATAATCTGAAGAATGCAGTAGAGGAGGGAAGACTAGTTACTGTCAACCCTGAGAACTGAATAAGATAGGAAAAATGCCCCCTGAACTGCTAAAAATGTTCATCTTCCAAGTTGAGAGATCTCTGGCTTTTGCTTTCTTATTTTTTGACTTACATAAATTGCCAAGTTTCTCCTCCATTCCCACAAACATTGGATTACTTCTTAACAAATCTAAGCTTCTTGTGCCGTATCCAGTGTTGCTTTTTTTTTTTCTTTCTTGAAAGCAACAAATAAGAAGGTTGTATGATAAAAATCTAAGAAGTTGGTGCTGTGTAGTAATAAAGATTTTGGGTTAGCCAAGGCCTTATATGAACTAGTACCCCCACTCCAACTGGAGGAAAGCAGTGGTGAAATATTTAGGGAAGAAGTTAACTTAGGTAAAGCTTAAACTCCTGTATAGCCTGTTCATTTCCATTTCCTTCTCCAGGGACAGCAAACCAAAGCACTATATTGTCTAATAATGTTATGAATGAACAAAGGAGAAAACGTAATCAAACGTGATGCTATGAGCGAGCTATGAGGTGAAAATCTTAAGGTGAATGAATGCTAGAGTTAGAGGGAGGGAGGGAGGGAGAAGGAAGTACTTACAGCTACAAAGTGTACGGTGCAGCCTGTGACTCGGACTCCAGCTTCTAACACCAATTTGTGGGCATTTGCTCCCTTAAAGGAAGGCAGTAGAGACGGGTGGATGTTCAGTATTTTTCCTGGAAAATTGTAAATGAGGTCATTGTCTTTTAGCATTCAGCCTTACCAGAGCGTTCAAAGTACCACAGTCAACAGAGAAACAAAATACGTTTGTAAAAAAGATTTTTCACAGCTTTTGCATATGCTTGTTTTTTGAGGATACTGACAGATAACCAGCCCAAAGCATTTCAGAATGTCTCGCTATTTCAGAAACATCAAAGATAGCAATCAGTTGCAATTAATTGCATGGCTACAGCATATTTCTCCGGTGACGAACACTGATTAGTTTTTTGATGTGGCTGTCCTTTCCCTCAAGCATCTTGTCCTTCTCTTCTTTGATCACTCTTTCTTACAAACTCAGCACCCGGAAGAAACTTGGTGCAGTTTCAAATGACGTAACAGTCCCCCCCCGCTACCCCGTGACAAGGCAAAAATTCTTTAGCCCGGACTCTTCCTCCACACCTGTTTTGGCTTAATAAAAGCCAACAGCTGCTCATACAGGAGCCCTTCTCTCTGCCCTTCTGAGAAGCACCTCTCTACCGCTACTACTTTCCACGCGGAAAGTTGCCTGGGGGATCCTGAAATTGATAATGCAACCTCTAGTGCTCAACCAGGTGCCACCATGGTTGTAAGCCTGGGAAGCCTGTTCCTTCCATTTCCCTTCAAAGAGAAAGCGTACGCCTGACTTCCCACCTAGCTGTAAAGTAAGGGAGAGTGGCTGCCTGTGACCTCAGAGTCTCACCACTACAGCAACGCGAGGGTTAAACCGTGAGAAAACCTTCTTTCTTCTGGCAGGCTTCCCCTGTCTGCTCCTAATATGTCTGTGACAACTCCTCCTGCCCGTTCTGGACCAGAGTGAGGTCAAAAGGTGCTTGACAGCCCTAGATCTTCTCTCAGATTCAGTACAAACCCTTACAGGATAAAAAAACCAAAGTGGCCATCAGTACTATTTATACCACAGCATGCTACGCCCACACCGTCTCTGCATGCCTCCTGTTTAGGGAGCCTGTATGTCATCAGGATTCATTGAACACCACCTAAATGCCAAGCAGCGAGACTGAGCTGACGTATGCTGGCAGAGGCAGCAGCGTACTGAAATAGAGGCTTATGGTTTTGTAATGCAAAGTGAAGGCCACTTCTGGCAGCATGATGCAAAACTTGCACTCTCACGGCAACAACTGGTGCAGATACTGACCTGTGCAAGTTAAAGAGGCAAATGTATCAAATGATCTTCAACAATATCTCAGATGTGGTTTCTATCTCAAAAATACCCCTTTTTAAAGCATCGGCATCTCCCTGCCTGCTGCTTGACCAAAAAAAAAAAAACATTGGGGACAGTGAGTCCAAAACAACACTCTGCACTTCTGTCTGAGTTTCCCCAGTTTCTCATTACAGTACTGTCAGAAACCGCTCTGAAGGAACGTGGTTTTCTCTTTGCTTGGTTTTGTTTTGTTTTTTTTAATCTGTCCTTTATGTTAACATTCAAAATTAACACTTCAGGGCCATTAAGCAAGAAAGAGTTTCACAAGTAACCTCACACTCTATGTTCTTGGGACTGCGAGATCAATTAAAAGTAACACCTTTAAGAGAGCAGCAAGAAGAATTGATTCCTTGTGGATCCCTAGGCATGGCCAGGTCAGAGTTTAACAGCAGGCTCCTGTCAGCTGGCACACATCTCTGAGCTGAACTGAATGTCTGAGCTCACGTCTAAGACCTAACTGAAGCATACTCTTGGTCAGAGCTCAGGTAGGTATCTGTTACCAAGCTCAGTTCAGTGCCGGACATTTTAAAAAAATGAGTTAACCATCCTGCAGTGAAGAAAATATTTTCTTTTGCTCTCGGGCCAGTCGTACGTGTAACGCAAATCCTGCACTGTGCAGTGCAATCATCAGTGCTGGAAGTGCTCTGTCCCTAAATCAGAGGGAGCTAAACTCATCCTTTATTTGCACCAGATCTCCGCACTAGAGAAAGTTCTTTTCCATCCTCTACACAGATACTCTACTCAAAGCACATCTCTTGTAGTGAGGGATTCCTAACTACACCTGTCTACAGCACAGACATTTACATCTTCGTCTTCTGGACTCCGTAACAAATGGAGAGAAACAAAACCAATTCATCTGACTTACTTTAGCTGACAGCTTTAG
Organism: Aramus guarauna; assembly: GCA_013400195.1. Classification (NCBI taxonomy): domain Eukaryota; kingdom Metazoa; phylum Chordata; class Aves; order Gruiformes; family Aramidae; genus Aramus; species Aramus guarauna. The sequence goes on from VXBL01008644.1 coordinate 238,739, forward strand.
CATAAAATTAATTGCCTCCTAGGTACGCCTGTTTCGCTCCACTGATTTTAAAGAGAGGTTTGAAAAGTAGCTCAGGTATAGATGTCAGTGTCACAGACACACCCAGGGTAACACAAAAGTCACCAGGTGAAAAACAAAGGCCGCCTGGAGAGCTGCAATGTATAGGCTGACCAGCCTGTAACTGGTATGAGCAAGAACTAACTTAAGTAACCATGACTGAACCCAAGGCAGAGCAAACAGTGAGAAGAGCAGCTGCCTCCCTGATTCAGGACTCTCTACAAGAAACAGAAAGAGATAAGAAAAGGAATGTAACAGCTGGGGGAGGGAGAGCAGCCACTGAAGTAGGCAGAGGTGTTACTAGCCTCTAACAAAGACCTGGAAAAATTGTAAAAGATGACCAGAACAGAGACAATGTGAACACTTCGGACAAACGAGCTGAATCTGCCTGTGAAACACTCCCCCCTTGGATTCAGACAGCTCCTGGGTCTTGTTAACAGGAACTGCATGTTGCTGCCCGGTTTTGCAGTTTTATAGGCAGCCAAGGCAGCTCATCTGTTAGGGGAAAGAATTCTCAGTGGCTGGATGCTCACATCTCCCCAGCCAACACCTACTGCTTAGGCAACAATTTTCCCTGCACTTCATGTTTATGGAGGTCTAAAGTTTTCATTGCCTTATTTGCCCTTGGCTTCCTCAAACCTCTGTGGAAATGATAAAGGGAAGGGGGAAAAAAAATGCCTCTTTCTCATTCTTTTCCTTACAAGATAAGAAGAATCTAGTTTCCTATGCACCCAGAATTAATACGGTCCCTTCTCTATATTTTTCCCATTTTTCCTGAGGATAAGCTATAAAATTACTTTTTTTAAAATGCGTACACTACTATGCTGTGCTTACCTTCCCATTTTTTGACAAAAGGACCTGACAGTATTCGCATAAATCCAGCCAGACAGATCAGTTCAACTGAGAATTCTTCAAGGACTTTGTCAACTGCACTGTCAAATTCAGTGCGACTTTCATACAATTTATGGTCAATAACCTGTGATAATCCAAAAGACCAAGAAATAAGAATGTGGTGTTAATTTAAACACCTCAAGAGCACAATGAAATGGTACCCTGTAGTAGTAAACAAAACCCAAGTAAATCTCCATGTGTGGCTCAAGTTGGGAGCACATATGCAGAAAGAAGAGCAGTTCATAAAGGCATGCAGCTAACAGACAAGCATCCAGTCTTTACTCCTATTTGCACAGAGCAATCAGCAGAATAGATGAGGGTTTTATTTTATTAGGCCCACAGCTGTAGGTCCCAGCATTTGGACACAATTTAACAACCTGCAAATGTAGGCTGTTAAGATAACCTAACGTCTTTGAATGATTTCACTCAATTTAAGGCTGCTGATAGTTTTAAGTGGTCGAGCCTTTCTGAAAATTATATCGCAAAACCTTGAAGGAAAGGCTAATCACAAGGTGATAAAACAGCCCCTGCTGTAACTGGTCAATATAACTGAGTTAAATATTTTCCATCCAGGATACATCCCCTAACTTAAAGAGGAAGAAGGCAGTGCTACGTAACTTAAAACTTCCACAGCCTTTTAAATTTACCAGATTTACCATAGTGGCACATTTAAGTATCACAAAGTAGTTTTGAAAAAGCAGAAGTGGTGAGCTGAAAAGGTGGCAGAGGGCACTAGAAACAGAGCCCAGCTCAACACTGGGCTGAATTCTGCCATGAACTACCAGGTAATGACTGACAAGGCACGTACTCCTCAGTGTTTCTGTTTCACCACTCAGTCTTAGTGGTTGAGATGAAGAATATCATCCATGGATGGTCCCACGGAGTTTGACCTCTCTATTTCATTCAAATGAACTACCGCGTCTGTTTAGCGTGTAATTTTAAAATTAATTTCAGATAAAACAGCTTGTTACTTTAGAATGAATACATTGCAGTTGAAAATAAATGGCAAAGTTTCAACTGTAAAAGTTTTGCACTGGCTTAATACAATGACTGTTGCCCAAACCATCAGGATTGCTTAGCAATATCTCTGAGAAGGAGAAAAGGAAGCATTTTGCTTCCCATGTTAGGTAGTTTGCCCAAGGGCACAAGTTCATGACAGACGAAAAAATAAAAGCTAAAAGCTTCCTGTCCAACCATCTCTTACCCCAGTAAAACTAATTATCTCACAGTACCTTCCTGCTGCAGTCAGAGCTAATGATAACTAATTTTAAAAAAGATGAGAAATACCTACCCTTGTAGGAATACCAGCTCTTTCAGCTTTCTTTAGCCCCTCCACACCAGCTTTGTTAGAAACAACAAGAACTATTTGTGCGAAACTGGTGGGCTTCTTTGTGCTATTTATGAGGGCTTCCAGGTTTGTGCCTGTGAGTGAAAAAATAATTAATGATTATCAAGTCATTCCTGGAGAATAAATACATTTAACAGCTAGAAAAGGTTTTAAATAAGCAGCAATATGGGTGAGACCAAATCCAAAAACCACTGATGCTAATAGTAATCCTTTTTTCATTGATTTTTACTGGGAACTGAATTTGACAGCTGGAGGCTACAGGGTTTTTACTAGCAATTACATTTGTCAACTGTGATTTTTGGAATTGGAATGACGATCTGCTTCTTAGCAAGTGAGAATAGCGGAAACCCTGGGAGCACCTATATGGCAAGAAGAAATTCTGATCTGGTTGTGAAATAATGCTGCTGTCCCTGTAGTGCAATGCAGCAGTTGCTTGAACCTAGACACACGCAGAAATTTGTAGATAAAATGAACACAGATGCAATTCATAGTCAGTTTGCAGCAGAAGTTACAGATCATTCTGTTTGTGATTGAAATTAATCCAAGGGCAAAATCTATTCTGCCTGTTACTGAAACCCTGTTAGAAGCCTGTCAGAGCTTCCACGGAGAACTGCAAGGACTTCAAGAGATTTTGAATCTGAGCTGAAGTTTCTTTTTCAATAGTCTGTTTTACACTGTAGTGAAGAATGTAAGCTCTCACCTGTTCCAGAGATAAGGACAGCAACCTTCACTTTGTTTGTCTGGATTTTGCCTTGGATATGGCTGTGCACAGACAGTGACCTATTTGCTTGCAAGGCTCGAAGCATATTATGGACTTGAACAGGGGCAGAGCCTGAACATGTACAAGAAAAAAAACAAACACAAAACCAACAACACGTAAATAAAGGGAGAGACAAAGAAAGGAGAAAAGTACACATGAAAAGAGATTAGTGGCACTGCTTTACTTCTCATTATTTATTTATAGTTCTGGTGACATCTGACATTGCTAAGCACATGTTCTATGAATTAAGACTGAAGTTGTGAGGACTGTCATTTTAATACTCTGCAAAAAAGCCATGGAGATGCCAATTAAGAGATTTTCAGCTAACCTCCATGGAGACTCACAAGCTAAGGAATTTAGATCTGCTTTTTTTTTTTTTGAAAGGAAAATAAAAATCTAATAACCTTTTTGTAGGGAGACAACTTTCCCGATCAGCCAGGCTGCCTCATGTCTCTGTATGTCCTTGAGAAGCTGCTGAGCCAGCTCCTTCTGAACTACCAAGACTGCACCGATCCCACAATTAAATGTCCGAGTCATTTCCTCCTCTGAGAGATTCCCTTCTTTATGGAGCCAGCAAAAGATTTCAGGAATCTTCCAGGTAAGAGCATCTGAAGAGAATTGAAAATACAAGTGAAGAGTGGAAATCACTACCAATGAACAAATACTAAAGTTATTAGAGCATTAAGAGGCAAGGACTGGATGGAAAGCACAAACTCCCGCAGCAGCATTAGCTTGAGCAAAATCAACTTCCGTGCACGGAAACAGAAGTTTTTTCCTTCCTTATTGAAGGAGGCTTGGGAGTAGAAAGAAGTGTTACTCTGGGAGGAAATTCATCATACTGCTCCACTGCAATCCGTTAATCAGGAATTCAAAACAGGTTCTGAGGCAGTCTTTGGAAAATCCTCTTCTTGAAGGTGACAACTCTGCTTGTAGACAAACTATTGTACCAGAACGATAGCCTTAAAAATTGTCACAAAAGTCTCACACTGCCCCCAATCCCAACAAGGCAAGGACGATTTCCAACAGCATGAGAAATGCTGCTGGAAAAGCCACTGTAAAGGAACTCCAAAGACAGTAAGTTTCTTTCTAGTCATGTTATATTTAAAATAGTATTAACCCCATTTATATATACTAGTGTCCACTGTGGACCACTGTTTGACACGTGGAAGAATTATTTACATGCAGTTCTGGAGTGCAAAACTCAATATTAGTTCTCTTATTTTAGTCTACAACCCAATGAACACTGCATAACCTTTGGTAAGTCATTTACCTTTCCATACTACGCTTTCTCCGTAAGTGAAATATTACCTCTAGCATACCTGCCGAGATTGTGGTGAGGATGCATTAAGGTATGTCAAATAGCATGAGATGTGCTTGAGCTAGTAACCATACCTGAATGCTAATCAAAGCCTTTGAGTGTCATTTAATTAGCAATAATTTTGTAGGTTATTGCAAATGGTGACAGCTCACTTGGAGTTGCTTTTAAAGTTGTTTTATTTTTGCAAGTACGGATAGAGTTTCCTAAAAAATCCAATCCAAAACATCCTTGGGGGAAGTGAACTCAACGAGCAGCAGTCTTAAGACTACAAAGTGTGGTGACTGGTTCTGTTTCAGGCACAAGGAGAAATTCAGCAACAATGAAGAAAAAGGCAAACTTATTTCTAGACAGGCAAGTCTAGAAATAAGTGCAACTGTCTAACTCTTCAGTTGACATGGCCCCATGTACACAGCTTCCCCCAATCCATATTAACATGCGGCTACCTTCTACAGCTTTTCTTTTTATCTCACCTAAAATGACACCAAAGGACTCTGGGAGAACTCTGGGGATGTTTTCCAGCAAGCCCCCTCCCGTGATGTGGGCATAGGCTTTCACGTGGCCTGAGCGAAGGACAGGCAACAGAGTCTTACTGTAAATCTTAGTTGGGGTTAACAAGAGATCTCCTGTAGATGAAAAAGGATGAAAGAAAACCAGTTACGGCACAGAAATGTTAATCTCAAAATATTAATTTGCTGGATACTAATCAGCATTGTACTACAGAGAAAAACATAGCGTTCTACCCTTTTTAGCATACAATTAGTTCCTTATCCCCCTCCTTAAATTTCTTTCCTGCATACGTGATTCACAGGAAAAAAGAAGAACATGTTCAAGAATGGAATAACTTTTTAGTGTCTTAGAAAAGTTACAAAAGCAAAGGCACAGACAAAACAATTGTGTGACAGTTGCCTGTTCAGCAGTTCAAGTTATAATGCAAGAAACTGCATTGTAAGTGGTACCTAATGTCTGATCACCGGAGACACCAACTGGAGAAGAGAAATCGAACGATGACTTTTCCACAATCTTCCTTACAAGGCTGTACCCGTTGCTGTGAACTCCTGAAGAAGCTACTCCAATAACCATGTCTCCCTCAGCAATTCTCTCCAGCTGGGGCAGCATCTGCCCTCGCTCCACTGCACCGACAGCAAAGCCAGCCAGGTCATACTCTCCAGGTGGGTACATGCCCGGCATTTCAGCAGTTTCTCCTCCTGTAGGAACCAAAAAAAGAGAAAGGGGGATGTTGGAAAACCATTGGGACCAGTAGGCATGCAATTTTTCAAAGTTTTAAGCTCGTAAGACATTATCAGACTAAGTTTTTTAATTAGCTATACTAACATGGAAAAGAATTAAAAATATGTTTGTCACAGGCCCTTCAATTGAACAAGCAATAAAAAGCTGGGAAAGAATACTTCCTCCCTCACTCTGACAACCAATTTCAAACTGCTGTGCATTCACATTTTAAAATCAAAGCATATATTTAGTGCTTCATATTTCCAAATTTCTGCCAAGTTTCATATCCTCCATGAAAAATCTACCAGATACAAGACATACAAGAAATTCATCCAAGGACATCAAAGCAATGACGTAGCTATTAGTCTCACTTGCCATCATGAAGATTTTGTATGTAGTGCTATCCTGCCTGCTGCTCCTGCCCACAACCTGGCCGTCATTATCACGCCAACTCTGAACATCTAAGGTTTATAGACTTTCTTTTGGGAGAACACCTTTCCTACCCATCCGTGCAGATGAACTGTTATCTAGGCTGCCGTCTTATATCCTGATTACCAGAACATCCTCCTGTTTTGTCCTGTGTAGTGACAGGACAAGGGGTAACGGCTTTAACCTGAAAGACTGTAGGTTTAGATTGGACATAAGGAGGAAATTCTTCACTGTGAGGGTGGTGAGGCACTGGAACAGGTTGCTGAGAGAGGTTGTGGCTGCCCCCTCCCTGGCAGTGTTCAAGGCCAGACTGGATGGGGCTTTGGGCAACTGGGTCTAGTGGAGGGTGTCCCTGCCCGTAACAGGGGGGTTGGAACTGGATGATCTTTAAGGTCCCTTCCAACCCAAACCAGTCTGTGATTCTATGATTATATTATGACCTCTGCCCAACTTGCTGACCAGTACCCTCATGTTTTTCATTTGCACTCAGCAGGTTTCACTCAACACAAAACTATTCTCTTTCCAGGAAGTGTCCCTGAAGGGGCTCCAAAATTTACCTGAGTGATGCTGGAAGCTGCTCCTGTGCTCAGTGCTTCACACTGCTCAATACTAGATTCTCAGGAAGCTTTTCCAGGTTTCTACACTACATTGCTATAATCAACTTTAAAATCAAAGTTCATTTGCTTAGATACGTTTGTTTAAATCTGTATTTAATAATGCTTGTGCAAAATCGAGCATGTAAATAAGCCTTTCAGTCCCTTGCTATTAAGTGGGATGAGCTTAAGGTGGTTGAGCAGAACATTAAGCTATTGCAGAAATGCACGGTAGGAATTTAGGAACGTGCTTCAAATGAGATTTGTATGAGATGAGATACAGATATGCGTGCTGTGTGAATGTACAGCGAAATGAGTGCGCGAAGCTGGAGCCCAAACCGAAATTTATTTCCATGATCCAGGCTACAGAAAAGCATTTCCTCCTCAGGTTCAGAGTAATTGCATCATCTCTGTCCCTTCTTTTCTGAGAGTGCCAGAAATTTGGGGAAAAAATCATGATTCTTTTATTTATGAGTTCGGACTTATTTTTATATTACCAGAAAAGAATATTTACTAACCCATTTACAATTTTGAGAAATTATTCTCTGGTAATTAATTTACAACATCCAAAGCCCGTTGTATTTTTAAAGTCTTCCAATTGGAAATAAAATCTTGAAATTGCAGTAAGCAATTTCATAGCAAGACTGCACATAACGTGCACTTATGCTGAAGTATGAATGGTTTGATTATGTATGATAAACTGAGAGAACACCTGAAGACAAATATAAAGCTGACTAACAGGTCATGCAGAAAAAAATAAACCAGAGCATAAATAGCCTCTTGTTCAAAGCCTGTAAATTACCTCAACGTGACAGACTCCCACTTAGAAAAGACTTTGGTTACTCACTTTCTTAAAGAATTGGAAAAAAGGAAAGTATTACCAGTTATAAAGTAAGACATGAGAACTGTCATTTTTAGTCTCAAATTAAAGGTCTTTTTTGAAAAATCACAGTAATTCTCCATGTCTGTTTTTTTATAAAAAAAAGAAGGAAAAGTAAAAACTATGTGAGAAAACTGAATTTCCTGGGTTTCATTGCTTTAAAATTTAACCCTGTGTTGTACTCCTTTCATAAACTAAAGACTTATACAAAAGAATGTATTTTTCAGTGATCTAGAAATATTTTTACTGAGTTGAACAGCTTTAAATCTGTATTTTTTAAGATTCAAGAAGTGAAATACTGTTATTTTTACGGTCAGCTAGATTACTGTATACCAGAATACACGTAATCTGTTAGAAAAATGTATTATGTACTTGTATTATAGGACTGAAAAGGAAATTGTTTAAATTTGACTCTTAACATCTTGGAATACGCTGATCTTAGTGAAATAAATCTTCAGCAAGTCTTCAGAAGACAAGTAATTTTGTTGTTAATTTTCTAACTAATGAAACCTGGTTTCTTTTATGTTTCTGTCCTGTGGTTAACTTTTGTGTCTTAAATACTGAGCTCCAGCTGCAGCTTTTCTTGCATTGATAAGGACATTCTCCGGCTTTCTACTTTTATGAAGCTTGTGGGAACATGATGAGTGTGAGATCTCTACCCTTCCTGTCAAATTTGGTTACAATCAGCCATGAGGTTCCAAGGATAACATGTATGCACACAGGGACGTGTGCACGCACAGTAACGTATAAATCTTGTTTCTAGAGGAAAACTTGAGGATTTCCTTTAGGATAAAGGATAAAAATAAAACCCCCTAATTTGCATGTTTTAAAATTTACTTGAAAAATACAAAGAATTAAAGTACGTGAATTGTTAGGTTTCTAGGTAAGTGGTATAAAGTTCAATGAAAAGATACGAATAAGAAAATTTATACTAGTGGCAACATTTGTAGAGTACTGTCTCCTTTCCAGTGGGTAGAGGTCATGTTCTCTGAAAGCAAAGACATGTGACGCTTTGGGTTTTGGTTTTTTTCACTCCTCTAAGAGTCTTCAATAGAGTAGGAAAACAAACACACTAAAACCAATTATAAAGAGATTGTGTAAGACTTTTCATATCCTTCAAAGAAGTGTGTTCGTACCCAAAAGAGCGCATCCTGCCTTTTTGCAAGCTTCAGCTATTCCTGCAATGACGGCCTGAGCCACTTCAACGTCAAGTTTGCCACAGGCAAAATAGTCCAGGAAGAAGAGGGGCTCCGCTCCTTGAGCCAAGATATCATTGACACACATGGCAACCAGGTCCTGACCTATGGTGTCATGTCTCTTACACGCTTGTGCAATCTGCAAAACACAGCGAGAGAACCCGTTGGTTAGCTTTGCGAAACTGAAATGCAAGCGGAGAGTCTGCAGTGGAAGGGGATCAAAATCCCGCTGCTCCATTAGATGCTTTTTGAGGAGCAGCTTCAGTTGTTACCACCTCTGTGAGCCTCTCCTAACATTTTATTTTAGGAATTGTTACTTTCTTAATTGGCAAGTACAAAAGGCACTTTACAGAAGGAGACTGAACTGGAAAGGGTTTCATTGCAGCTTGCGTAAACACAATAGCAACTGTGTAATTAAATGCCTTTCTCCATGAATAATCTTTTTGAGGGTGGAGGTTCTAACTTAATGAAATGGAGTCCTCGATTATCTACTTAATATTAAAAATGAGTTCTTTTCAGCATTGTTTCAAGTACGGCTAGTTACATGCCAGAAGTTAAATGTGTATTTCATTCTTTTGCCTGAAGGAGGGGAATTTCATTTTTCATTCCCTTTTTCAAAATACAAGTAAGTATTTTTAAAAGACAACTGATATTTTCTGTTAAAACATTAATGATATGATTAAGCATTTTCCCTTCTGTGCTATTTTCCTTCCTTGACATGGATTTTCACATTACCTTGAGTTTTGTGCCAACACCATCAGTTCCAGATACCATGATAGGATCTTTGTAACCAGCTGCTTTCAAATCAAAGAGGCCAGCAAAGCCTCCAAGTTCCGCATTGCAGCCTGCCGGTCAGAAAACAGGATAAAATAGTAAACTTTTACATTCATCGGTTCCTCCAGGATCCCCAACAGAAATTCTTTCTGGTATCTGTCCACATGACTTTGCTTGGTCACCAGGAAACTTTTATCTGACATTTAGAGCCTCTTGAGAGACGCACAGGAGCTCTTAATCCTCTAAGTTTGCTTTGTCTTATTTCTTTGTTATTACCTAAGGCTAAAAATCCAAAACTTTGTGATTAAATGTTCAATAACTACTGTGACTGATCTATTTCCCCCTTGCACGTGGCATTTTTCTGAAAAACAGAAAAGTGATTGCTGTAACAGACTGAAGCCTACTGCCTTCTGGGAAAAGATTATAACTAGGCATTTTCCAACTCTTATTCCTTATCTCTTTGTTAATACTGCTACTTAAAGTACATTAAGACTCCTTGTTCCTAAGATTCGATATGATAGGTAAGTATGGTAACTGTAGAACTAAAATCGGTTAAATCCTAAGAGCGAAACAAACCTGAGTAGAAAATACTATGACTGCTAAGAAGTGACGAGTTGTACTCGTGTGCCTGTGTGTCTCTATATAGTTTTCTCTATATATCTGACAGTGTCTTAAGGTTCTCAGTAAATCTGAAGTTAAAGGGTTATTATATACATGACTGATATTTTAAATCTATCACATGAATTACAAGGACTTGTAAGAGCAAGACGTGCCTGAGATGACAACAAAAAAGGATGAATTGATTTTTTTTTTAACCAAGCAAAAGATGTGTCTTCTGTATCTATCTCAAGCAAGATAGTATCCCTGAGGAATTCTACACCTTGTGCACCTTTCTAAACATTTATCTAAAAAATTGTATAGTTCACTGTGCAAGAAATAATAATCCATGTAATCAAAATGCACTGAATGGTAGGATTTTTGCTTGCATTTAACCTTTCAGAGTGCTGAACTGTATTCTGTATTCTTAACACACATGACATTCAGCAGATACAGTTTAGAGTCATTTTGAGAAGAAAATCTGTACATTTAATGAAGTACATTTTTAAGAAATCACAGGCATTTGCTTACCACAGATATATCTTGTGTAATCTAGAAACACTCAGGACACATAAATATGAGCTTTTGTATCAAGATCAAATGATAAGCCTCACTGCCATGAACTGACAGAAACAGGAGTAGAAGGTACAAGTCTTACCTGACCTTGATGTGGCTGCAGCTAGGGGTTTAATTTTCTGAACCAAAGTATTCCCTGCTGCGATGTCTACCCCACTGTTTTTGTAAGTCAGGCCTCTGAAAGATTGTTAAAAAATGTTACGGCAATTGATTACTAAATGCACAAAACATATATTTTAAAATACAATTTACTTCTTGACATCATTGCATTGCTAAGAGGATTAACTGTTCAGAATCCTATTCTCCTGTCAAGTACAACTATTTTCCCACTTGTACAGTAACTGCTTATATAAAATGATTTCTAAGTATTGCAGTATTTATTTCAGGCAGACTCAAAGGTTAATCTTTTTGCTGTTTGGAACCTGACCTCACACATATACCTGAAGATAGGGAGTATTACACCAAAGAAACAAAACTTCATGGATTTGAACCACAGAGTTTGCCATAAGCAATATTCAAACAGTTTCAGATATCCTGAAGACAGCATCAGAGCATCAGCATCATATGCTATCCAAATACCAAGATAAAAAACAACCAAAACGGAAAATCCAACAACAAGGTAAAATATGTGGAATGACAAATCTGATTTTGCAGGTTTGAATGCCCCGTCTGGATACCGAAGCCTAAGTAGTTCCTATGCTCAAAATAAAACGTATACAAAAATGCACTGCTAAATCAGACCACCTCAGCACCTGGCAGGATCAAGCTCAAGTTAGCTTTTCAAAACAGAAGTACTGCGTAACTCAATAGCCCTCCCTGATACTTTGAGAGCTTTACAACTGTAGCTTACAGGTTGCCTCTCCTTATCACCTGGAATGATACCACAAAACCAACCGCCCTTCTTTTTTACTTAAATGAACTTTCTATTAGAGTGTATATTTTTAAATTTATTTAAAAAGAACTAAGTTCCTCAAGTCCATTTTAGCAATCCAGAAAGAAATGTCCGTAAGCTCTGGGTTTTCCTTTTATATATAGCCATACCATACCATACAGAAAATAGCCTTACTACAAAGTGGTGTATGTAACTTGTCTGTCCATACGACTCACTGGAGACATTAAGTATCGTATTAGTTACAGAGGCACCTTTTTGTTTTGGAGATAGTGAGTTTAATGACTTTTAAGTACTAGTTGTACCAAACATGTCTCACTCCAGTTAAGCAATTATTATTTCTACACTGTCAGTGGCATGAACGAGGCTACCTGGTGCATCTCTATTTTAGGTTCATACCTATTTTAGCTCTCTTAGTGATGTGATGCAGTATTAAGTTTGAATTCCAAGGGTGAAACACACTGTTGATTAACAAGGACATGTACAACAAAGCAACTGGCCAAAGAGCTGTGGTACCAGGAAAATACAAAGGTATTTGCACTCACATTATATCACTGCTCAAAAATTTGCAAGAGGAAAATAATTATAAGCAGCAGCTGTTCAGCCTGTGAATAAGAGTCAGGGAAGTATTAGCCTGCAATAACATGAGACCAGTCAGGCCCTTTCAGTCTGAACATGATGAATATTCAACATGTTTCCACCTTATTTTTAAAAGCATGGTACCTACTTTGACTCTTTAAAAGGAGAGTATTGTTCTAAAATATTTTTTAATTAAATAACTATTCTGGATATTTTCACAAAGTGAAACACACAGGACCTAATCCCGCAAATCCGCCAAGAGGAGGTGCGTCCCCACCTTCACTGAGCCAACCATCACCCTTCCTTAACTGTGTGCAACACAGAGTCCAAAGTGAAGCATGCCTGACTGCCTGTTCTTCCAATTTTAGGGTGTCTCAGCAAAAGTCCGTGCAGACTCAAGGACAGTGAAACAGGCGCCGATTGTAAACAGTTCCCAGGAGCCTCCTTCACAAGCTGGGCATCCTCCCAGCATACAGGCACTCCAGTCAAGAAACTTGCTGGCCACGGCCCATGAGTGCAGTGATTAAAGGGAACTGTTCATTAAATACCTTCTTCTCTCGCCTCACACAATGACTTGATTTTTTTTCTACTACAACACAATTACACATTTTCCCGTAAATTTCTCAGAAGATGCACAGTAGTTGAGAGAGAAAGAAGACTAGATACGAATGCCCTTGTTCATTTAGTAAGTTTATTGATCATAATGTTACAATATACTAATTGGTATACACTGTCAGCAAAAATGAAACTCTTGCTAATATGCTTCACAGACTACAAAATAACCTATTATCAAAAGTTATGTTTTGAGCTAACTGGAGACTAGGCAGGCAGATATGCTTCATATTAGGTAAAACTTAGTCTAAAAACCTGCAAGAAGCTCTCAGTAACATTAGACAGACAGTAGGACACACAGCTTTAAGAAACCCCTGCACCCACACCATCTAAAGATTGTTAAACCAAATACTGTGAAAATAAAAGGAATAATAACAAAAAGGAGGGATAAATTCTACCCGTGTTGTTAGCCAGCTATTTCATTAAAATGCATATCCCAACAAGGTAGGTGATTCAAGACCATTTTTACCATTTCTAAAGACGCTAAAACAAATCCATAAAATAGCTCAAACTTTGTTCATACATTTCAGGATATTAATATTAGACTTAGGGACAACACAAATCTGGAGCAAAAGCTATGGTTTAGAGCCCTTAGACCAGAAAGTCGCCTTCCCTAAAACAGATATAACAAAGACAGCAACATCAGAAGTTACTCCTCTGTGCTGGTCACTGCAGTTTAACTCAGACTTGGGAGAACAAGAACATGGATGAGAGAGCCATCAAAAAGCCTGATCCTTGCTTGGCTGGTCTTGCTTAGATTGCTCAAAAGGACGCTAGTTAAAACTTGTCTAGAGCTATGCATAGTAACAACATCAGTTTATCAATGTAAACTAGTGATGTCTTTAAGTCTCTTTTACATCAGTTATCTCAAGTATTTCAAATATCTACCTGGATTGTCTCAGGAAAGCTATAGCGCGATAACCAATGTCCTTTCTATAAATGGCACCCTTGAAGTGTATGGCTGCTATTCCCTTGTTGGCTTCTTGCAGTGCTGTCATTAGATCCTCTTTAATGGCAGTTACTGTAAGGACTCTTCCACCACTGGTCACCACTTTGCCATCCTTTAGGGACGTGCCTGCATGGAACACTTCCAATCCTAGTTGCTTAGCCTTAGAAAGTCCTGCAAATGTTGTTCAATAAAATAAATGCAGAGAAATCAGTCGATTAGAACATTCTCTATTGACTTTGTCTAGAAACCACAGTCAAATTCAGTGTGATCGTGCTGAGAAATAGGAATAAATTTGTATAAACTACATTTTGAGGAGAGACAAGTCTGCTACTTTTATGCGTAGACTCAGAAAGAAGTATTTTGCTGAAACATCTGCATACATTTAATTCAAGCTGGATTTTATACTTCACTGACATAGAGACTACAAAACGTATCAGCATCAACAATATGTAAGAATCAGCGATCAGCCCAGAACTACTTTACTGTAACACATATCAAAGAAATGCTACAGAACTTAACAATATAGTGCCGAGATTTGAAAATGCTACAAGTGCATTACCAATAAGCTTTATGTGTGAAAATTCAGTCATCTCTTGCTGACCCATAAACACCAGATCTAAAGTTGCCATGAACCTGAGTTACACTGATTTAACTTCATTTAGCAAAAGAGAGAATGGAGAGAGGGCAGGAGAGGAATCAGACTTCTGCAGTTTCTCCTGCTATATTTACCTGTTATTTCCAAACCCTTGGGATACGTTCCTGGATACCCTTCACTAGCCATGACCACCGTCACGGCTGCGCTGTCTTCAAACCAAACCGGCATTGAACTAGACAACTTTTTATTGATAACAGCTTGCATAACTTCATACAAATCACTTTTCAACAGCGGAAGAATTACCTACAAAAATACAGATTAGGACATTAAAGAAAACAATGTGCATTGTCACATTTTTTTCACTCAGCTTTTAAAAATACTAATGCAACTGTAAAATAACATTAAATATGTATGTTCATATACTCTATTTCCACACATATCTAGATACTGTGCATAATCTATGTACCTTTAAAAATACTCTTTCTTGAAGATAATTTCTATGGGTAAAAGAACTGCTACATATGGAGGGGATAAAGTAGAAGCCAAAGAACCCTATTTGTCCTGAAGAACAGAAATGGTTTTGTTCCACTTATCAACAGGGAGTGGGGAAAAGAAGTGTTCATTTCTTCAATAAAGTAAAAAAAAAAAATAAAAAAAAATCCAGTTCCATTCCAGAAAAGATAGGAAAGTGCTGAGTTTCACTCAAGCTTACTCTTGTACATCCCACACTTGAGTATAACCTGCTGAAATCTTCTATGGAATGGAACGGTTTCATAACAGACCTTCTGTCTTGAATAAACAAGTATTTTAAATCTCAGTGCAATTAGCTAATTGTTCATCCAAAAGTTAGTTAAGAATAATGGTAGATGGTAACAGACTTTTTCCTCCCATAATGGCTAACTGTATCTACCTACAAAATAACTCACCTGACATTCTGGGTCACCAAATCTGCAGTTGAACTCTAGAACTTTAGGTCCATCTTTGGTAAGCATTAATCCAGCATAAAGCACACCTGGAATAAAAAAATATATAAAAAGCTATTTAAGCATAGGTCATTTGTTTTGAATCTAATCACAATAGTGTTAAAAAGCATGCCAACTGCGTTAATTTAAAGGTAGGATGTTAACACTAGCAGGTTGGAATTAGATGATCTTTGAGGTCCCTTCCAACCGAAACCATTCTGTCCTTCCATGAGCTGTTGGAGTGAGTCCAGAGGAGGACCACAAAGCTGATCAGAGGGCTGGAGCACCTCTCCTATGAGGACAGGCTGAGAGAGTTGGGGTTGTTCAGCCTGGAGAAGAGAAGGCTCCTGGGAGACCTAATTGTGGCCTTCCAGTACCTGAAGGGGCCTACAGGACAGCTGGAGAGGGACTGGTTACAAGGGCATGGAGTGCCAGGACAAGGGGTAATGGGTTTAAACTAAAAGAGGGTACATTTAGATTAGATGTTAGGAAGAAATTCTTCACTGTGAGGGTGGTGAGGCACTGGAACAGGTTGCCCAGAGAAGCTGTGGCTGCCCCCTCCCTGGCAGTGTTCAAGGCCAGGTTGGATGGGACTTTGGGCAGCCTGGTCTAGTGGAGGGTGTCCCTGCCCATGGCAGGGGGGTTGGAACTGGATGATCTTTGAGGTTCCTTCGAACCAAAAGCATTCTATGATTCTACGAACTTTAGAAATGCTAAAAATATATCAGGTAGAAATAGCTGAGGTTACAATTTTGCATCTTAGTTTCAAATGTTGTCCTTTCTGTTCTTCCTTACCTGATGATGATCCATCGTCAATGAAACAATATCCATTGATTTCAATGGACTCTAAATCAAGGCACTGATACTAAACCCAGTTTCCAAATGGATAAAAGTTATCTTCCTTAACTTACAGTGTGTGTTAGGCCTATAAAGAGGACAAAGTAAAAAACCCTGTCTTTCTCCTTATGTTTAAAACCCTCAAACTTCTGTACATACCAAAATAGGGGACACCTTCTTTCCTCATGCCATCAACAGTTTTCTGAAGAACAGTATCTCTTATTTTCTGCAGTAAGTCTTTAGAAATCTAAAAAAACAGGATTAGAAAACAGCGTTTGTAAAAAGGGAGTGCATGATTTTTCCTACTGCGATGGCTAGCATTTTTAAGAGCCAACCACAGCACTTGGATGGTCTCTTGCTCACCCCAAAACATTTCATACAACAGAGCTAGTATTTTTGTCTCTCTCCTCAAGGTAGCACAGCATTAAAACAACCATCTGCATTTCTTCAGACACTTTGCCATGCTTAGATCTACATGTGCAAGCAATCCCACTGGCCTCACTGGAACAAACCGTTTGCACAGACATAAGATAAAGCCTCTGAAAAGACCAATCATGGTTGGAAAGTATAGTGATAAATGATCAAATTGTATTCAATAAACAAGCTTAATAGCTTTCTATACAAACAAAACCTATAATTTTTTTGAACTTAGAAACAGAAAATTCATGACACAGGTGAATAGAAAGCAAAGTAAGTCCTTTTGCAAACAGTTCCTTGCTAAACAGAAACCAAACTACCTTGAGCTACAGCAAGTGAACTAAGCTCATCATTAGCTTAGCCAGGCACAAGATAAAAACGTGCTTTTAATCGCTTTGTTCTAACAATCAGCATTTCGTAACTTTTAAAAAACAAATTAAAATACAAGGTTGCAGAAATAACACTTCCCCCTTTGTAATTAAAAGTAATTCAGTAGAAATAGCCTCTTCAGAGAAACAAATTCAAGTTATGGACTGTACTTGACTATGTCTGCTTTGTGCGTAAAAAGAGTTGCCTAAGAGCCCACTTTCTTCACTCTCCTGTTCATTATGGTGGAACTAAAAATTCACACAGGCTTTCAATACTAAAGCTGTAGTACAGCTTTAGCAAAACATCGCCTTGTCAATACATTTTTACCTGAGGTGCTGGGGAATAAGCTCCCATCCCTCCAGTGTTAGGGCCTTCATCTCCATCCTTTAATCGCTTGTGGTCCTGGGCTGGAGGCATGGGAGCAATTGTGACGCCATCAGTGAAACATAAGCACTAGAAAATAAGGAGAATAATTAAAACTCTGGTGTACGACTACAATTAAAGCATAAAAAGTGCAAATTTATTTGTTTCTCAGTGTTGCAAACTGATATTTAAGAGTATAAATTCTGTCTCCCTGATAAAACAAACTACAATATTCTAAACATTGTTCTTTTCCCTCAGGAAGCATTGCCTCAGTTTATATGACTTTCCTACAGAAATTAACTTTTGTATAACATATAAACAACATTTTTTCAGTACAATATCAGTAGTTGTATTCAAAAGAAATACTCAAAAGGTTAATTTTTTTTTTAAATACTCCACAATGGAAGCCACTTCTTCCCTCCCCCTTCCTCCCCGCTGCCCCGGAAGGAAGGCATTGCATTCCTTTCAAGATTTCCTTTTCCTTGTTGATAAAAATATTTACTTTTAAATTATTTATAAATTACTTGTATAAGCAGATGCTTTTATCCTCAGTATCTTCATAATAACAATCCTACTGGCATCTTCTGTAACTGGATGATGATGTTCACTGTCTGGACTACTGCTAGCAGTACTCATAAAAACATTTTATAATGCTAATTAAAAAACATCAAGGATTCCCTGACAAAACCCGAAAATACCAAAATATTAATATATTAAAAATTACAGAAGGTGAATTATTTTGACAGGCAGGGCAAACGGGATTTTTTCTTCATTGTTGTCAGTCACCACAAAAAAAAAATCCCTTTCAACTGCATGTTTACATTATTGTGTTGTATTACAGTAAGTCTGAGAGTATTCTATGGACTAATGAAGAGAATTCCGTATTTTCCACCAGAGAACAAAGATCTGGGTAACCCCTATTTTCCACCAGAGAACGAAGATCTGAATAACCCCTTCCTAAAAAGGTCAAGCCAAGCAGGGAAGAATAAGGATGACCAATATCTCCTTGTCTAATTTCTTCATATCGGGCAGGAAACCAGACTCTGCAAAGATTGGCAACGGTTGGAGATGATTGCTTACTTTACAAATACCATCACCTCCAAGATGAATGTTCACAACACCCTGTATAAGTAAATTCCAGCTCCAGGACTCGGGAACTTGAGCTGGTACTTGGCTGTTCTACTCTGTGTGATGCAAGTGTCAAGTTGCCCAGCCACCTCAAAACTTAGGCTCTAATTCTCCTTTTCTCCTTCACACTCCACTAATTAAATCAGACCTACTTGTTTTAAACCAAGGAGTTGAATCAGCTTTAAATGAAGGAAATGCTCTCTCTACATCTGCAAAGTAAATCAGCACCGTCAAATCATTCAACAGCCTGTTGTTCCAGATCCTTTGTCACCGGTTGCATTTCCACATTGCAATCTCTCTGGCAATGAAACTGGTTAAAGAGGATCCTGCCCACGCCTGTCTTGAGCTGATTGTTCCCTTGCTCCGAAGGAGCTTACTGCTCCCTCGTGATGCAGTTCAACATATTCCCTTCATTGACAAAAATTATTAAAGACAGTCTCCATCCTCCCTTACTCCCAACCACTCCTTGCCTTGCTCTGCACTTCACCATCCTGATAATTGTACTGACTCAAGTGGCACTGGGCTCTAAACCAGAACACAGAAACCATGCAAGGTGGTGGTGTTGATTGCTTTGAAAAAAAGATCTTCAGGTTGTAGCTTCACAAACAGGTAACTAGTATTACTGTCTTTGCTGTCAGAGAAGTCGTAACACAGAACTGCACACTCAATGACACTAGAAATTTTTAAGGTTTGATTTTTTTTTTCGATGTGGCGACAGCTGATTACTGTTTGAGTTATTTTTATTTAATTTGAATTATTCTAACAGACTGCAGGAAGCTTGGTTCTTAACACAGCTGTCTTTAATGAATACAATTTTATTTATAAACAGATAACTATTTTTAATTTAAATAATAAAATCTTAAACATCCCTGCTGTAGGTACTTACATAGTGTTTCCTAACACTAGTTTAGAATAGGTATAATCAAAGTGTTACAGTAAGATGTACACTTACAGAAACTTCTTCTCCTTCAAGAAGTTCTTCAACAACAACAGTTTCCCCAGCTGCGCCAAAAGTCTTATCCTGCAGTAAAAATAAAATCTAGTGAGTTCTGTTTCAGTTATTTTAAAATACTCAAAATGCAACATGAAAAAGTCTTTTTAAAACAGCAAAAAAAATGCAGCATGGTTTTGAGATTATTAATTCATTCTCCATCTTGAGTATGTCAGCAATGGTAAAATCTTTGCTCCTCTTTTCTGTTTATTCTTAAATAAATGCAGATTTTATGCTTGAATATTTTTAAATTGCAGATGATATTTATGACTTACTGAGCAATTCCTCATGCTGTACCTTCTGAAGTTTGCACCCATGATACTGAGAGTAAGAGCAATGACTGTTAAGTCCATAATCTGAACTTTTACTTTATAAGAAAGTGTGATTCTATAGAATACATTGTAAAGGGGCAATATTTTCATATTATGATGCAGTGTTTCAACACTGACTGCATATTTAGGCAATAAAGAACCACCAACCCACACTGACAAGATAATTTTGTGGGTCTATAAGACTAACCAACTTTTTTTTTTGTTGTTCAATACACTGGGCCACATGTTAAGATCTCTATTTGTCCAATAATCATACACACGTCAAAATGAGAGTGCAGACCCTATATTCTGACTCTTGAAATACAAGTGTGTCAGATAATGTCTCCTACGAATGAGCATGGCTCCACTGAACTGTAAGTTACTGTGCTGCTGACACCAGCCGAGGACCTGACCTGTATGTGTCTTACTTTCCAGCTCTATGTTCCTAACTGTTCAAACGAAATTGCTTCATTTTGCATCTCTTCAGATTTTGATGGTTCTAATATATTTGCTGAATATCCTACCTAAATATATACTTTAAATAATTCCACTTGAATTTTACTACACATTTAAGTGCCGTGTGACTGGAGTCCTAAACCTGATGTTGCTTGTCAAGATCCAGCTCAATCATGGTGTTAATATCACAGCACTGTAGTACCTGTTTGATTGCAGTGGTCTCAAATGGTAAGGAAAAAAGGAAATCCATACGGAACTAAATGTGGGTTTTCATTAGGAATTACTTTAGTTTAGCCTACAGGAACTATGCTGAGAAAGAGTACCCCGCCTCAAGCAATAAACATGACAGCATTTCATGGCTGTCGAAATAATGGGTAAAAGATTTGATGTCTTTTAGCCAAATTCCTATTATATAGATATAAAGAATATCTTTGAGACTGTGAGATGGTTAACAACTTATTTTGTGTGAGAACTCCTCCAGTTAGCGCAGGATATTTCTACTCACCTGCATGATTTCATTAACAGCTTTGCAGGCTTCTTCCTTGTTTGAAGCCACAATTACTCCTTTGCCAGCTGCCAGGCCACTAGCCTTTACAACTAAAGCAGGGAAGTTTGCACTTCAAAGATAGAGAAGAGAGATTCAACAGTAAACTCTGTATTTCAGATATATTTTGTAGGCATTTTGAACATTTCAATAGTTGAAAAATCAAAATACTTACCACTTTTCATAGCAACTGTTTACCTTATTCAACAACACACAAATAAAACCCAGGCTTCTCTTGTTATGCTATGCCTGTAAAGGATTTCTGCTTCCTGTTTATTCCCCACCACTGAATTTCATTACTGTTCTGAAAGGTTGCTTTCCTTTTAATAATTTAATGTTGTATCATTTTTGGGTCACCTGGATTGTATTCTGATGAGCAGATCATCATTTGCTGAGTAAGTCTCCAAAGCAGGACTTATATTCGTGGAGAAAAGGTAAAAAGGCAGCAGAACATATGACTATGAGACCGCAAGCTGGTTTTCCACAATAGGCAATTTGAAAAAATAAAAACTTGTCCTATATTCTCCTGTAAACTGAATACTGAACTTTATTTTCATTTAAGAGCAGTAAATAAGAACCATTTAATTATCAGACTTATTGCAGTGTCATAGTATCATGTAAGATTATCCTTTAAAACTTTCACAGATGTTCTATTAAAGCCTAAAGTATTGATACATTAGTAATCGACTGATTGTTTGGGATACCTGGCACCATGTATATTGCTGTAAAAAAAAATTTCTAAAATGACAAGAATTTTACCTGTTAATAAAGCTACATGCTGCTTTAGGATCAGTAAAAGATTTCCATCTCGCAGTTGGGATCTCATGACGATCCAAAAAAGCTTTGGTAAAGCTCTTACTGGACTCCAGCTGAGCTGCCTGTGCTGTTGGACCAAAACACCTTACTCCAGCTGCTGTCAAGTCATCAACAATTCCTAAAAATGGCAACACAAAAAAATGTGATAAATCACCAGGTGATTTACAGGAGTCATGTAGTCCAAGTCTACAGATGCACTGCTTTGTTGGACCAAGTATGTCAGGAATGATAAGCAATATATGTCTATCTGGTGCCTATTTTACCATATGGAGCCTAGACGCATTTTTCACTATAATCAGGAGCAGGTAACCCTGCAATATCTGGAGCTAAGAAGATCTGCTTCATTTGGTAAGAGATGACAATCCTCCCTTGTTTTATTACAGTTTTTAGCTAAAAAGTCAACATCCATCTTTTGTGAAGATGACAACTGTTGATCATGTAAAAGGTTAAAACTTATCAACATGTTTATCTATGGTTTTTTTACCAAGTCCCAAATTATTATTATTTAAAAAAATGAGAACTCTGTAGGAAAATCAAAACTGTAGTAAAGGTTCCTATATGGAAACACGTTGATACCTCTTTTACTAATTCCAAGCACTTAAACAGAAACTGAATCTTTAAAAGGATATTTTAACTGTGATATTGCTGACACAATACCCTTCAGAAATTCATTTTCATCACAGCCCTGAATTTCAGGGCAACTGCCATGGAGGATCTATTTCCATTCCTGTTGCAGACACTCAGATACTGTTGAGTGGTGCATAGAAGATGGGGGCTAAAATTCACTTTTCTTCCTAAATTACAAAGGCTATGATTTTTAGCTTGCTTTCTCTTACCAGCAGCAAGAGGAACCTCCGGACCAACCACAACCAGCCTGATCTCCTGATCTCTGCAGAACTGGGCAAGTGCAGCATGATTGCTGACTGAAACAGCTGTCGAAGAGACAAAAGGGTGGTAAGGCTGCATTCGTTACTACAGCATAGTACTTATTTATCACATAACGCTGAAGCGGCATTTTCACCAATCTCACGTTCTTGAATGGCAGGTCAGTGTGAATCTGTAAGAGCGAGGCATACACTAATATATAGACTTATACACGAGGCTTGGACCAAAATACACACCACCAAAACCCTCAAGCAAAGGCTGTAGTTTGACATGCATTGTCAACCCACCCTGCTCTTGAAGGTGAGAAAAAAGTTTTGGGTTCCCCTACACTATCATACAGTAAACTCTTCTCATCTCTAGGAACATCCCGTTTGCTAGCACAAGAAGCATTGCATAAGCAAAAAAAAAAAAAAAAGTATTTTTCAGCTAGAAAGCATCCTCCCTGAATGGTGTAGGGGACAGGAACAAGTGGCTGGCAGTGGGATTGCAACCATTTTCTTTTCTCTTCTCTTTTCTCTTTCTCTTTTTCTTTTCTTTTTTCTTTCTTTCCATAGTACCAGCTAAAAATTGCCACACTAAACTGTGACATCACTGAAACAAAGGGGAATCTGAACACTTTTTCATACATTAGGCTGCACTTAATAAAGGCAGGTGCTGTAATTATGGATAAGGATATTTGGTCTTAGGTTTTTAGGACCGTTATCTTTCCATAAGCATTTAACATGACGATACCTGGAATGCCAAAAACTGTGTAAACAAAAGAAAAAGCTTGCATGAAAGACAGCAATATCAAGTCTCATGATAAAAAATTTACGCAAAGGCAATGCAATTCCACTGCTTTTATCAAGAATAAATAAAACCAAGGTCTACAGAGGACGGGAACGCGAACCTGGAGAGAGCCAAAAAAGCGGTGAGGGTGACCCGGCATGGATTGGCTGTCCCCATGGGGAGGAAACGGACACATCAGCGCATGAAGTGGGCAAAGGGAGCAGGGTACAGCACAGCACAGCCCCTCCTTGCAGCTGGACTACTGTGCTTTGAGTTTTGTCTGTGATCTCCTGTTAAGTGACCGTACTGTCAAGCATGCCAGGAGCTGATGGTCTCTTCCAGTTACTTTCTGGGGAAGCAATGAGAAGAAAGGAGAGGCAGCAGTGATACAGCAGCTTCTGCTGGACAAAAAGATGTGATTTTTTTGTTGTCCATTGCACTCATGCCATCCTGTATGAATAAATTGCCTGCTTCCCCAAGAGAAGCAGTCATTTCTGCCTAAGAGATGGCATAAGAGCAACTATCTGAAACCTAGGTTTTGGTTATATATTTGCCCTGTTTGGGTGGAGTGGGGGAAAAAACCTGACTGAACACTAATAAAAGTTATCTCCTTGATACCTATGTAACAGTTCAATTACTTTGTCCCACCAGAATTTGTAAGTAAGGAGAAGCAAAGACCTTTGACTTGTGTGTGCCATTTCTGCCAAATGACTTCTGGCTCACAAGAGAGAAAAACCAAAAGCATTAACACACTTGGCTTTAAAGTACTGATTAACATAAAGGTCAATATTGTCTTTCAGCCCCACAGGGCTGTTGTGAAAGCAGCTGGAGAACAGCAAATTCCGACCGAAGAGAGTGGGAGCTGTGGTGGGGCATCGAAGAGGGACGATCCCTGTTCCTCACGACATTAATCCATGTGAAGCGGAACAGGGAAAGGAAAGAGCCCGCAAGGTGATTGCGCTTTTCCTCCCAAATTGTGTTTCCACAGGCCTGATCTACTACTGATACGAACAGTGAATATGGCACAAAATTTACATGATGTGGAAATATCCTAGTAACAAATGGAAAGGAATAAATCACATTGTTAATATGGAATTTTAACTTTGCCCCCCAAACACCATTCTCAGGATGCAGACTTAAAGGGGACATTTTTGTAGTGGTGTTTCATTTCTCAAAATGACAGCTAAACATTCCTTTTGAATCAGACACAAGGACCTCGGACCAAGGTTTTCAAAGCTAGAGCTTAAACGTATACGGTACACTGAGAGCTAAAATGTGATGGAAAGAGGCGTCAGGATGCTAAAGTCCATTCACAGACACACATATGTCTATCTCCAATTTTCAGCAAGCCATTCTTTACCCTTCTGGCTCCAAAATTGCCCTCTAATTAAATATAAATTGAATATAAAACTATATTTAGCCACTCAACCTAAATCTGTCTTTATTGTCAGAAATGATTACTGACTCAAATTAACCATGAAAACTTTTTTGACTTTGATACAGGCAAGGTTTGAAGGATTTAAGGTTATTTATAATTTTAAGCTCACCTTTATATGTTTCAGAAATCATCTGAGAACCAGAGTTGCAATGCTAATTAAAGGCAATCTCATGAACCATGAAGGGAGGATGAACTTTCAGAGCCAAATCTTGATTATGCCAAAAAAACAGGAACAATGGTAGCAGTTTCACAGACTTTGTTGCCCAAGCTCACACAATGTAACAGGGCTCACATGCTTCTGTAAAGCTGTTTTCCATTTTCTTCCCTGCGTTAAAATCTAGCCCCCACTGGTAGACTAAAATGCCTGACCAGATAAGACAAATTGTTTCCTTAAAAACTAAAGAAGTCAAACTCTTCACAAATTCTAGATTCTTCCTGCCTCCTGTCTGGCTGAAGATTTCTTTCCCAAAGTACATGCGAGCCCATAGTCTAGACAAAAAGATTTTTAGTATGCATGGTAGATTTCATGGATCTGGCTCGAGCATTATTACACACATGCTCAAATATTTTCCACTGTTGAAGGCGCAGTATTTTTTATGGAATAACAAGGTGAAAGAAAAGAGCAAGTTTTTAAAAGACATTGCTTACGAAAAAATAGTGAAATTAGCATTCTGTAGGCCATACAGACCGGCAATGACTCCATTTAGCAGAAGGATAAAGATTTTTGTTTGACTTTTTGGGATGAGAAGGAAACGTATGACTTTCCTTTCAGGTTCTTACTTGGGCCCTCTCAGAGACCAAATAGAACAAAAAACTACTTACGATACTATGACTAGTCAAAGAAATTAAGGACAAAGTTATTTAAACAGCCTGTAATTAAGCATTCCAATGGAATTAAGTATGATAATTACCTGCTGTACAAGAATCTGACAGGATTCATGTTTCCACATGAGATAGTAACAAAAGATTTTACTCACATACAAATATGAATGCAGAAAATTGATGTTCACATTCATACTATGTGATAACATATGGAATTAAAGTGGAAAGTTAAGTTGATTGTTTAAAGTACCTGATTTAGGATCTGTTATATAAAGGACATGAGAGAGGACTCTCTGACTAATTACCCCGATTTTGTAGATTCACTGCATGCCTGCAGGCAAGCACCTTAGACCACTATTTTTTTTAAATGCAGCGCGTAATTTAGGATGCTCAATTTGAAATACCTTAAGCTTGATTTCTCAAAAATAACTAGGAATAGCTTCAATTACAGCCAGTCAGAGCTTAACATATTAGGCTAGAAACTCAAAACAGGCAGTCAGTATGAAGAGAGAAACTTTTGAAAATAACTTTAACTTCTTAAGGTCACTAAGACAAAGGAATGAGTGTTTTTCTACAGTTGAACATTTCAAATGAGAATGTATTCTTGTCAATGAAATTCAACAAGGGCAAGTGTAGGGTCCTGCACCTAGGGAGGAATAACCCCAAGCACCAGTACAGGTTAGGGGCTGACCTGCTGGGAAGCAGCTCTGCAGAGAAGGACCTGGAGTCCTGGTGGACAAGCAGCTCTCCATGAGCCAGCAGTCTGCCCTCGTGGCCAAGAAGGCCAATGGTGTCCTGGGGTGCATTCAGAAGAGTGTGGCCAGCAGGTCGAGGGAGGTTCTCCTCCCCCTCTACTCTGCCCTGGTGAGGCCATGTCTGGAATACTGTGTCCAGTTCTGGGCTCCCCAGTTCAAGAAAGATGGGGAACTACTGGAGAGAGTCCAGTGGAGGGCTACAGGGATGATGAGGGGACTGGAGCATCTCTCATATGAGGAAAGGCTGAGAGAGCTGGGTCTGTTGAGCCTGGAGAAGACTGAGAGGGGATCTCATCAATTCTTGTATCTAAAAGGTGGATGTCTAGAGGATGGGGCCAGACTCTTCAGTGGTGCCCAGAGACAGGACAAGGGGCAACGGGCACAAACTGGAACATAGGAAGTTCCATCTCAATATGAGGAAAAACTTCTTTACTCTGAGGGTGACCGAGCACTGGAACAGGCTGCCCAGAGAGGCTGTGGAGTCTCCTTCTCTGGAGATACTCTGAACCCACCTGGACGTGATCCTGTGCAACCTGCTCTAGGTGATCCTGCTCTAGCAGGGGGTTGGACTAGATGATCTCCAGAGGTCCCTTCTAACCCCTACCCTTCTGTGGTTCTGTGAAAGGCTGTAGGGATCACAGGGTTTCAATGCACTTCTGAGAGCGTAGTAGTGAATTTAGTACTTTAGGTGCAGGCATTTGCTTTAGGCACTTTTCAGCTGTTTACCTACCAGCTGCTGAACTGCACCACATACCAAGAGAAACCATCACCCCCCCTTCTGCGCTAGGCTGTTGGGAGGCCTGAATCACTGCAGCTATCCCAGGCTGTATTACCGGAGGAACATGCATCAGACAGATGGAGTTTTGGCTGCATCCTCTACTCCTGAACCCAAAGAACTAGCTATTACAAGTGAGATCATATAAAGTAGTTGCACAAGGGTTTGCTCAGACATTTTTATTTCTTAACTGCTACCATCTATTTCACATGTCTGGAATCTTAAAAATAGCAATAATCATCATCATCATCATCCTTTCATGTTAATAGAGACATGAATGGAACAACTTGTTATCAAATTTAAAAAATGTATTTTTTTCTTTTTACCTGAATTGGAAATTTTTCCATTGTCAGCTGTTCCTGCATTTCCTGGAGCAACAAACACTTGTTTTACATGTGGAGACTGAGCCAACTTCCAGGCCAGCGCATGCTCTCTGCCTCCACTGCCAATCACAAGCACTCGATCAGCCATTAGCCTGCATAAAACCAGAACACAAGCAAAACAGGCAGAATTAGGCACGTGAGGTTAGGAAAGTAACCTTCACAGACCATGGTTTTAAGTGCTGGGTGCAACGCAACTCCTAACAGAGGTGAATGATGTCACTTTGTTTTCAGGCAATGATATTTCTATAAGGGTTCTGCTGTTAAAAAAACCCTAACATAAAAAATTATGTACAAGAAAATGGATAACTGACTTCATCAGATGTGATATAAACTAAATGTCAAAGACTGAACTGCTCCAGAACACAGAAGTAACCTGCAGGGCAATGCATCCTGGTTTTCCTTTAGTCAGATTGGCAATTGCTCCAACTTATACAGAAGTCTGTGATATAGGAAAAACTCTTATGAGTGACTGGGCTGTGATCTGTAACCTACAGAAATTCCTGAAAAATCCAAGCCTGCAAAGGGCAAATCCCTTCTGATGAACTAATTGTACATGCACAGTATTACAGTGCTAGGGAGCTGAATGGAACCACTCGAGACTTTTTAGAGGTAATACCTAAAAGAGTTCTAAATATTTCAGGAAAAGGAAAGGCTGAGAGCTATGAGACAGGGAAATCAACTTCAAGCTCTGGCTTTTCTTAGGAGAGAACAACCACGAGGCAAATAACAGGGAACACCATGTGTCATTAATACGGGGCTCGCTCTGAGAAAGTACTGCAGGACATCCACTCCTCTCTCCCATTCTGCAGAGCTTTAAAAAAACACATTAGGACTTTCTTGTCCTGCAGAAAGTAGGTGTATGAACGAAGGTTGCAATTTCATTATAAACTGTCCAAAACCTTTTTAGCAGTTTGGAAACAAAAAAGTCACAAAAAGGAAACGAACTGTTTCACCCTCCCTATGTCCTTAAGTGTGTCTGTGTGTACACATAACTTACTCATACTGGATTCGTGCCAATATCACAATTGTTTCTTCAAGCAACTTTGAGAGTTAGCCTTTGCTTTTTAAGACATGTTTACTTCTGTGTGTGTTCTCTACTTATTTACTGATGTACGTCACCTCAGAATTGCTATCCCGACAATGATGCCACACAACTAGCAAGGCAATGGAAGAGTTCACTTACACTGAAAAAAAACCAACTGGTATTTGGAAAATAGTAAAGAAATAAAGTAAGTATATAATTTAAAAAATAAGTGCATATGTCTTTATTTGGAGTTCTTTGCAAAGCAAAGGCTAGCCTCCTAAGCTATTCAAAGAATAAGCTGTTAAGAGTCATATTAGTCCAACTATATACAAATTACATGTACAAACGATGCTACTGCACTGGTTAAAGTGAGAGTTTTATCTACAGAAGTCAAATGGTCCCTGAAGAAGCTATTCAGTGAAGCACAAAGCGAGCAGCTACAAATTGGTTGTTCCTAAGCCCGAGTGCAGCATGCACTACTTGCAGAAAATAATCTAAAAGCTTTAAATGATAACATATGCAAAATAATGATCTAAACGTATAAAAAATGGCTTAAAGCATTTTAAGTAATGAGAATAAACAAAAAGAATTTCATATGGAAAATGGTATGGTTTATTTAAAGGACTTTGCATGGCTAGTAAAGAGGCCTGATGTGTCCCTCCACTGTACAAATGACCTCCCATGTACCAGGGGCGAGAACGCAGCCCAGATAAGAGTTTTAGTCAAAAGGAACAACCAGTGTCCCTGCTGTAATCCCGGCACACGTAACACGCAACCCTAGGTCGCTCCCTGTGCCTCTTCCACTAAGGTTGTTGACCTGTGCACACCAATGTGTACGGTGCCTCCCATGACAAGCTCAGAGAAAAAACCCCAAAACAAGATGCAGCTTAAAAACCTCACAGGTGATGGCTCCATTTCCAAAAGCAACAAAAAGTCAGAACAGTCCTCTCCTTTGCAGGAGGACAAGAGAGGATGACTAGCACAAAGCACATCTTAAAAGAAAATTAAAGAACTGCCCCCCCCCCCCCTCCCCCCGATTTCTAAGGGAAAAGCAAAAAGACATGACAGAAAGCAGATTTTTCAGAGGCAGGAGCATATGCCTCTCTCCCATGTCAAATGCTACAGCTTGACTCGAATAAAGCTGCTCGGATAGCTCTGACTCTGGAGAAACCTGTCCTTCCCGAGGACCTGGATTATGCAGGAAATGGTTTCTGCTCTGAGGGCACTATGTGATGCATATGGTGAGCCTTGGAGTTTTAAATCCAAGTCCTCTGTAATAAACTTTAGGCAGGAAGAGCTCACACGTGTTTTAGCAGGTATTCCTATGCCCTTTGCTAATTAATTTTAATCCATCAACAAAGGAATAGTTTGTTCAGAGTTATGCTTTTAGGCAAAACACTCAGTCAGAATAAAGACAAACCAAACATGAATAGAAGGATAACATACAAAATATTAACACTGAGTTGTTCACAATGAATTAAACAAACTAGAGTTTAAAATTTATCTGTAGTTTTAGGTGGGGCGAGACCAATAGTGAAATCACCAGTGTTTGACAAAGTAAACATTGCAAAGTTGTAGAAATGTTTTAATTACAAAACTCCAGGATTACTCAAAAAAAAATAAAATGCTGGGGTAAAAATTATCAGTTATAGTATACATATTTGGGAAGTCAAGTTATGCTAAACCTCTTTTGTATTACAATTCAAGCAAAAAAATCCCAAAACATAAAAGGAGCTGGCTACAACACAGGGATGAATTAGATAAAGAAAAGAATGCAATATAAAAGAATAAACATTTTTCAAGTAGCAGGCAGCTATCACCTACACTAAAGTTAAACCAAATAGGCATGTTTCCAGTGCTGTCCACAGACATTCATCAATAAATAATAATTTTTAAGGCCAATTTTATCAATAGTAAGTTGAACTAGACACATTAGAGCATTTTTGTACAAGTACCTCAGAACTGTGTGCAGAGATTCAAACTCCAACAGAGAACATACTTACTCTATCCTACGTGCGGCCTCTGAGGAAAGTAGCACTCAAGAGCTCAGATACACAACGAGAGACGAGATAAGCAGCCTCCAGTTAAAATGTAGTACCCCTGTCCCAATATTACAGCCCCATTGACGACACTACAGTTAGCCAATAAACAATGGCTGAATCATCCATTCTGTGAGGCTGTGAGGATTGTCACACATTCAGGGTTTTTTTGGAAGCAATATGTAAAATCTTTAAACTCCAAAAAGATTCCAAGACACGGTACATAATTACCTTAAGCAACAATTGCCTGCTATTGTAAAGAAGAAAGATATGTTTGTTTAAAAGATGTTTTAAAATAAAGACAGGAGGCATTTCAGGCAAGGTACCTATTACTAGGTTCTTATAGGAAGTAAGAACAGGAAAGCAGAAACAAGCTAATCATTCCACGTATCCATGAGGAGAGGACACGAGGATAGAGTGAAGACAAGTTCATTTCCAGACCCTATCCTCTAGGCATCAGCCTAGAGACCTTTTTCCTCCGTTAAGAGGTAGGGCTCACCAAGAAGCTGGACAGCTCTTCCACTAGGTCAGGGTCTGTGGATCAGAGACAATACAGTGAGGAAGGCAAAACCAATACTTTAAGACAGTTTTCTCCATCCACATCCACCTCCTCCACGAGGCATGGTGAGATTTCAAACACAGATAGAAGTGAGATGAGGTTACTGAATTGCTGCCTCTTCCCTAATTAACAGGGAAGGTACAGGAGACACTGACTCTTTCTTGAACTGATCCTGTGCACAGACTTGAGGGTTCATAAAACCAACCTAAGTGGAAAAAAAAAAAAAAATCCAAACCAGATTGATGTAAGCTGAATTGGCTTAAAGTGCAATCAGCCAAGGTCTAGAGACCCAACAGTGAACGAATGGGACAACACAGCTGAGCAGAACTCAAGGGCACGACCTGCTTTTCAGGCAGCAGAATCTATCACTGCACACGTCACATCTAACCTTAGCCTATTTAACAGCTGCAATACCTTAGCTTCCCAACACTGGGATTCAAGAAACCTGGTGGAGACATTCAAGTTTCTTTATACAAAAGATATGTTCCTTGCCCAGAGTGTCTTAACTCCTACCTTTCCTAGAGCTTAGGCTACAAAATGGTCCAGCTATGACAGCACTTACCCCAAACACAAAGAACCCAAGCCCAGCGTCAATGAGAAGGTTCAAACTCACACCCCCTAGTCCCTGGAGAAGACTCTTATCACGTGGCTTTGGACTACAGGAGAAGGCTCATTCTTCCTCTTGAAGCTAGGCAGGAGAAGGAAAAGAAATGAAGACTCACAGGACACTGCAAGAACACAAAAGTGGGAAGGCCATGCAATTCAGCTGCCTCCCCACCCAGCGCAGTATTAGTTTCTAGCCCTAGCAGTCAGGACCCTTTATGTGTTGGTTTTTTTTTTGTTTTTTTTTTCCTCCATAGATCTGTAATGGGATAAAATATTGAAAGAACTACTTGGAGAAAAAGCCAAAACCTGGGAATTCCTCCTCCCAACAGCTAGGCTGCTGCTATACTCCCTCCCAGGAACCTGCCATCCTTTTCTCTGCTTCTGAACTCGCCAGCAGCTAGATCGCACAGTCCCAAACCCCCTCAGGCTGTACCCTGCTCTTCTGCTTTCTGAAATAATGCTCGAGTCATTTCTGAAGAGTCCGCTTCCCATTATGAGTGCACACAGATCTTGGTACACACGAGGGGAGCTCTAAGCTGGCCTTCTTGGTGAACTTCTGCCAACTGCTGGATCCCATTCAAGCTCGGAGACCAAGCGGAGGCTGAAGGGTGCGCAGCAGGTACACCGACTGGTGTTTCACAACTGGCTCGCGCTGCCCTTTGCCGGTACTGCTTCCCATTGGTCTCACCAACTTCTCCACCTCCAGCCTCTCCTTACCTCTCCCATCCCCGTGTGCCAAGGCTGTGCAGTCACTTGGATCAGGCAGCCGATAATGCTGGAAAACTAACACTACAATAGTAACCAATGCAGTGTATATATATATGTATATATATAGGCACATGTAAAGGAAAGACTTCTCTGCCAGTTTGGTGAGCTAAACTAACTCGCTGAGGGATGAAGTGATCACCACAGCCAGTACAAGGGAAGCAACAGAAGGCGGCAGCCAGAGAGGCTTTCAATACCATGAAGAGTTGCTTAAGGAGTTTAGAGGCCTCCAGAGTCAGGTGGTAATTACGGTTTTTAGTTATAGCTTTGGGTTTAAATAAGCTTCTTTTGTGCATGCTTTTATTTATGACTAGTTCCTGGCTCACACCTGACCATACAGTGTGGTGCATGAGACAGCCTGGTAAAACAAAAAACCCAAGAAAAGTAATTCTTATCTATGTTTCACCCATGAAGAGACCACAGCATCACACCAAAGGCCTGAATCAGAGCTGAGAATAAAACGTGTGTCTTTCACGGCTTGAATTGAGGATCTGCAAGGCAGGTATCCCACCTCCCGGTGTGGTACTCCGAACGGCTGGATTGTGGAAAATGTTACGGCAAGTTTCACTACTAAAAATAAACGGACCTTAAAAGTTTTATCACCCTCCCCAAAGCACTAAATTTTGACGTGTCAAACTCTACGTGGGAAGCTGGAAGCACTCGGTGTCTTTCACCGCCGAAGCCTCAGCAGAAGCTACGAGGTGGCAATCAGAATGAACGAGGAGGGAGAAATGCCCTTTCTCTGCTACTATTTCAGTTATACACACAACATAGTGAAATAAGGATTAACTCTGCTCATTAATTTAAGTACCACTGGATGGATTTAAAAAAAAAAGAAAAAAAAAAAAAGAGGTCGAGCGTTAAAGTTGGTAAGCCCCCAACTTCGCAAACAGTGGGGAAAGAAAGTTTAGTCCCAAGGTCCGAAATGAGAGAGGAGGCAAGTTTACTATTTCCTTTAAAGCAAATATTTCATCACTTTTTCAAAGCCAGAGGACAAACCCCCAAACCTGTAGAAATAAAAGCCAGGAGCCTGTTAAAACACTTTTAAGTGCAGTACATTTAAAAACGCCATACACTAAGCTCCCCAGAAGCAATTCTGGTCGGGAGACAGGCAGCTATAATAAATACATAAACTAATAAGCCGTTAGCAACCATATCTCCACGCGCCTCTCCATGGCAACGGGTGCGGGGCAGAGCGGGCCTCGGGGTAAACCAAAGCCGCCCGGGTCGTTAGGCGAGGCCCGCTCTCCGCGGCAGCCTGGGCGCAGCCGGGATTAGGATGAAGGCGCAGGGCCGCCCCGCCATCTTACCGCGCGGGCAGGCACATGGCTCCGCCGCCGCTGCCGTCTACGTCCCTCCCGCGCCACCACCGACCAGCCCGGCCGCGGGAGGCTGGCTAACGGTAAGCGACACCGAGAGGGAGCGGCCGGCGGAGCGTGCCCTTCTCCCGAGCGAAAGAAAACTTACTTTCCTTCACAGGGATTTTAAGCGGGAAAGCATCCTCTGTCGCGCCGCCGGAACACCACCCACGGAGGGGGGGGCGGGGGGTAGGGAGAGGGACGCGGGGCAGGCGGGAAGGAACGGCTTGCTTGCCGAGTCAAGCCGAGCCGGCCGAAAGCCCTTGCGTATGTGTAGGTTATTGGTTTTACTTCAGGGAGCATCGCAGCAGAAGGTGATGGTTTCTGAAATTGGCTGGATAGGACTGCTCCCAGGGGGGTGCTCCTATCCGTCTGTAAGTACTGGGTAGGAGCAATTCCTTTGTTTGTGCCATGCTGAACTGACTGCTTGATGAAATGGAAGACTATTGGGCAACATTTAGTCGAATTTAGCATTACAATTGTGCAACAATGCTGTTAATGAAAACAGATTTGATCCATAGTTTTGCTTCTTCCCCCCCTTCCGAGCTATAATGTGAAAAATCTCACTGTTCTTTGTAAATTAGCTTATGAAATACAGGTTTAATAAATAGTGTTTGCGTATTTAAGCACACCTTTGAGTCTTGCTTTAAAAGGGAACAGTCACGTGAACAAACGTTCTAAGTACTGACAATTGCAGCAGAACTGCCATTAATAAAGTTTCGTAATGCTATGTTTACACATTGAACACCGAATGTATCAGCAACAGTCACTGGTCTTGAGAAGGTGAAAGTAAAATATTTAATTAATCTGAAAGCTACCTAATGCCTAACTGAATAAAGGTGTTTAACTAAAGGGTTGCGTGTTTTACAGCAAACAGAGATGGGAAGGCAGAGCAGGAATAGTTGTTTTCCTGTGGGGCTGTGGATCCTCGTTTCTATGAATAGCAACTTTTGTAGTTATTACTTTGTCAGTGTTAATTTTTAGGGAAACAGAGCGAAATATGCAGTACGCGCTAAAATCCTTCCCTGGCTTTTTTTTTTTTTTTAACCTTTTTTCATGGTTTTTCTTGTATAGATGGGGGCCTACACTGGTAGGGGTACCAGTGTAGTTAAGCTACTTTGAATGAATTAACTGCAGTTGGAAAGGGTCCCTTTCCCAAGGGTGGCAGGTCCCTGGTGCGGGTTCTCCTCGGCCAGCACCAGATCCCTGCCTGGAACAGCTTTACTCGCTGAAGTCCCTAACTCAGCCTGAGTCAGGCCACTCAAACGTGCTGCTCTCTGGTGTACAGCTGGTTTTGGGGGTTTTTTGGAAGGTGTAAGTTACCATTATAGCCTCTGCAGCTCTGTTGTTACGGCAAGGCCCCTACTAGCAACCTTATGTCTATGTGGAATATTGCTACTTGTTTCTGGGTAAAGGCATGCCTGCTCTAGACAAGGCTATTTGCATCAGGGGAATATAGAGAAGAAGAAAAGTGTTCAAGGGAAACATTTTCAATCTTTAGCTTGTTCAATACTAGAAATTAGATACCATATTCTATTGGTAAGATCTAAAATCTCAATGTTGAAACAGCATGAAAGGTACAGATTATTTATAAAAAGGCCTCTTAAATATCTTTCTATTTTAAATGTAATAAATTGACTGTGACATTAAAGTAAGCAAATTGATTTACACATCAGATCCGTTATTTTTCCAAAGTTAATATTAAGGCAGACCATCTACCAGCAATATACAGTAAAGAACAATGCTTTTAAAGGGTCTTGTGATTATTAAACCACGCTGAACTTGAGGCTGACGTTGCAAATAAAGACCCTAGCAGCGATTAAATGGTTATACCTAGGTTTTGAAGTATTTTAAATTTATTTTTCCACTAGCCCCCCTTAGTTAGTACTTCACGACACCAGAAGAAACTCTGTGGGAAGCTGTAGGATTATTTGGTTTTACAGGACATTTTTAAATGCATATCCTTGAGAATCGGTTTAGGGGCAGCGTGAAGGGGGCCTGCACTCGGGATAGATTTTGGTGCCTTCCAGCAAAACCCCTCGCAGAGGACACGGCTTTGCAGGCGCGCTGAGGCCCGGGGTCGGTTTTCTCTCCGGTGTCCTTTATTTATTCACGGCGGCGGCGTTTTCTTTCTCGTTTCTTTGTTCCTTTAATTTTTCTCCCATCTCACGGGGCGCCCGCCCGCGCCGCCTGGCCCCGCAGACAGCCCCCGGAGCACATGTGCGTGTCACAGCCGGGCTGCCTGCTCTCACGGCGGAGGGGGAGGGCGCCTTTCGCATGGAGCCGCTCGGTAAGTGAGGGCAGCACAGCGCCGGGCCCTGTGATGCAGCACTCGTGTGCGGGCGGGCCCCCCTGCTAGGCGCTGCCCGCGTTCGGCACACGGGGCGGCGGAGGCGCGGGGCTTGGCCCCGCTCCATGGAGACCAATGGCATCGCTCCCACCCACCCCCACCGGCCCCGAGCCCGCCGGCACGCACAGCCGCACGCTTCAGCCCACCATGGCCCCGCCG
>VXBL01008644.1:275581-306357 GCA_013400195.1 Aramus guarauna
CGCGTTGCATCCTGGCGAACGCGCAATTCATTTTCACTCACAAATTTTCGGTGTCGGTCTCTTGTGTCGGGGCAAAAGGGGAAGGGGCGAACGTTTGTGGAATTTGTCTTACTGGTTTTACTACGTTTAAGCTTGCCGAGTTTTTCCCGGCTTTATCTCGCAAAGTAAGCAAAATCTGCTGGAGAAAAGTGAGTGATGGGTGCTTATTTTGTCAGGGGAGCCCGTACGACTTCTTACATAAAGTGCGGGGACTTTGATACAGTCGAGAACACGTTTTCCTCCCTTGTGCCTAATGCTCAGTTGTCACAACGTGTTCTGTTGTGAATAAGTGAAAGTTAATCAAAAGGCAGATGTTTTCACTGAAAGCATGGCTTCTTCAGGAGGCTAAAAATACTGTATTGAAGGGTTGAGTATAATAAATGCTTATGAGTTAAAAAAAATAAAAAAAGGCTCAAAATTGCTTGTATTATGTTGATATTTTTTTTGGTTAGTGGAAAGGTAGAAGGCCAGCCCAATGGTGACACAATCCCAGCTGAGCAAGCCAACCCTTCAGATGACACTGTTGCTGGTGCTGGGAGTCGTCAGAATGATCAGATAGTGCAGAAAATAGAGGAAGTGCTCTCTGGAGCCCTTGATACAGAGCTGCAGTGCAAATCAGGTAAATGAAAACACATTTGGCAAATATGTTCTTGTTTTAAGAAGATTGTCATAGTGCTTAAAATTGAATCAGTTTTACAGAGATGAAAAAGTACTTTTCAGTACTGCTACTCTCACCAAGCTTCATCTGACAAGTTGTATTGTAATGTTTTAAGCATTTTTTTTTGTCTGCTGTGATTTACAACCGTAGATGGACAGAGAAATACATAATTTAAAAATTGAAGCTGGTTATTATATGGAAGCATTACTTACTGTGTGAAAAAGTTATTTTTTTCTTTTCTCTCCATTACAATAATGATAAAATGTGTAATTAATATTCATATATAATTGTGCTTTATTTTGTATATATTTACTTCAGGGTCTCAATGAGCAGTTCTTACCTACAAAGCAGGTACTGATGGATAGTAGCATTGTTTATTGTGTTGTTTGGGATTGGTTTGCAAGATTATTTGTAAAAATAATTTGTTAGAATTCAGAACTGTATGGTTAACTATTTTGTCAGAGTAAGATGCTTTGTTTTTTTAAGATTAATAATGCACTTATCTTCAAAAATGTAGATACTCACATTGCTACATAAAAATTTCTTAACCTTTGGAAGATTGCAATCTCGTAGCTTCAACAGATCAGTTGTATATGAGTATCCCTTCTCATGGGTCTAGACCTTTCT
Organism: Aramus guarauna; assembly: GCA_013400195.1. Taxonomy (NCBI): domain Eukaryota; kingdom Metazoa; phylum Chordata; class Aves; order Gruiformes; family Aramidae; genus Aramus; species Aramus guarauna. The sequence goes on from VXBL01008644.1 coordinate 276,906, forward strand.
GTAAAATTTCTGAATCCATAGAGGAGGCTCTAATTAATGCATTTCTAATTTTTTGGAGTTGAAACATAGGTGACTGCTATGTGCTTGGTAAGTATAGTTCCAGAGTGATTTTTTTTTTTTTAAGAGGCAGTGTAGAAAATTGTTTATTTCAGAGATTCTATTTGCAATGTTTTGGAATTGCTTTTTCTTTTATGCACAGTGGCTTGTTTACCTTGAGCATTTTCAACAGTCTTTCACTTAATGCTGTACAAGCAGCACTTTAGGCTGGCTTCTGTTTGGTGGGGGTTTTTTGGTACTTTTTTTGTATTTTCTTTGTAGAAGAGTGAGGCAAGCTAATATGGTAATAAATGAGACCTTTTAATCTATAAGTTAGTTAATAAACTTAATCTATGGTAAATGTTCCCACTGTTCATATCTGGAAAGGAGTTAATGTTGCTGTTAGACAACAGAAATTTTCTGAAAATGCTGTGTAGAAAAGGTCATTTGACTCTGCTTCATAGTCCTCTTCCATTGCATTCACAGTATTGGTGGAAACACTATTGTTTGTTAAGCTGTTTATTCCGTAAAAATGCATGTGCTTAAAACTACCTGAGGTACTTGTTTATGCAATCTTAAGTCACGTTCATTTAATAGTGTGGCAATTACAAACAGTTATTGAATGATTTTGCATTGTTTTCTTGAAAGACTATGCTTTGTAATCGCAGCCAGATTATAATTGGAGAGCCATATTGCTGCACTGGCCCATATATATGTACTCATTGAAGATAACATGGAAGCAGACTTGAATATATAGCTGATACTTAACACAAGTTGCCTTTAATAGAAGTGCCTTTACCACGAAAACATGGCACTAAATCCAAAGAAGGGTAAGAATCTAACACCGATTAAATTCTACACCTCATTTCCCTCTGAATTTAAAGAAGGGGGTTGAAACCTCAGTCATCCTCATTTCTTTACCCCTCAGTGATTGCTTGTCCCTGCAGTCACCTGGGTTTATTACTTACTTTCCTGTTGAAGCAAAAGGTCTGTTAGGTACTTGCTGGTTTGCAGCTGCTTGTGGCAACTGCAGTCTGGTCTGAGCAGCTGGTTGCCTGCAGTGCCTTAAAACTTGTTTGGGATCGGGGAAGGTAGATACTGTTTCTCTAAATTTATTTGAAGAAATTAGTCAGTGAGGAACTTAATCAGTAAATATGCTTAGATAACTTGTAATACACTAGTAATATTTGGCTTGCTCACAAGTTAAAGCATAGGAGGGAATAATGGGCTGGCCACATTTTATACAATAAGCATACCACCACTTAGATAATTTGCTTGGAAAATGGGAGCTCTTATTCCACTTCATATGCAGCTTAGTGTAGTTTAAAGGCATATCTCTAGTCTCCTGGAAGAATGCACTGTTGAGTTGAATATAGGTTGAAGTATATCCAACTACTAATTGGAAAGGGTCACGTTCCCACTGGAACTGTGTTGCTGACCAAGAAGTTTTGGTTAAGTTTTTGAAAGAAGAATTACTTATTTTTACTTAAAGTGACTCCTGAGAGGAAGGGTAAGAAGGCTGAAAAGGGAGTATGTGCTATTTGTGTGTGGTAGTTTAGTGAAGAAGGCATGGATGTCAAGTATAAATGTTTTGTACCTCTGTCCATGTACTTGGTCACTAGTCTAAAAGAATTTTCACAATGTAGTTTTAATAACATTTACAAGGAGAATATCCTTTTTTCTAGATGTGGACAAAAATACTGTGAAAAATAGTACTCAGTCTACAAAAAGAAGCTCTACTGCTGAAGATGAAATTCCTAGGAAAAAATCAAAGAAGAACAAGAAACACAAAAGCAAGAAGAAGAAGAAAAAGAAGAAGAAAAGAAAGAAAGAGAAGAAGCATAAAAAGCAGCCAAAGGAGTCAAAGTTGAGTACACGTCATGGAGAACATGCAGACTTGCAGCCTCCTTCTCTCTTGATGCCAGAGAAATCAAGCTCCAAATTGAGTGTACAGCATGGAGGATTTGGAGATGCAAATCTGGCTGTCCACGTGCAGCCAGAAGAACTGTGCTCAAAAGCGAGTGAGGAGCTTGATAGACAAGCTTTAGGACTTGTTTCTCATTCAAGAACTGATTCTCCTCAATCTACAGAAAATCTTGGAAGTGAGAAGGGGCCTATGTGTGTTACAAATCCTCCATTTAATTTAGAAGGCAGCCAATCGGATATCCAAGAAAATGCTAGTATAACTCAAACTAAAATTTGCACTAGAGAAGAACAAATTAAACAGTCTCACGAAACTATTTATCCTATAGGTATTAATGCGAGTGAAAAGGGTGTTCTTGTTGATACTGGAAATGAGGCTTCATCTAGCATCCCATCTGGAGTTGCCAATAAATCTGAAATTCAGAAAGATTCAGCAGGAACTCTAGCTTCAGGAGTAATACAAGCACTAAAAGGTTCAGAAGTTATTCTGAAATCAAAAGGCACTGGGGAAGTAAAAGCTTTGGATACAGCTCTTGAGTCTGAGACCATGGAGGTGTTGAAATATTCAGAAGCACCTCTGCAATCTGTGGCACAGGAGGGAGCAAAAGAGTTAGAAGCAACTTCAGAATCTGTGTCTTTCGCAAGTGATGTGACAACAATTCCTAAATCTGCAAATCAGGCAGATCTGAATACTGTGAAGGTAACTCATGTGTCTGTGGCCATGGAAGAAGTGAAAATTCCAGAAGCACCTGAAAAATCTCTGCATATAGGAAATGTGGAAAGATCTTTGGAATTAGGAGCTGTGAGCAGAACTTTGGAGCCAGCCCTGAAGCCCTCAATTATATCTGATAATTTGAGAGTGACACAGTGCAGCCCCACAGAGAGTTCAAGTGTCTTGAAGGCAGATGTATCTTTGCAACATCCTTTTAATATTTCTGCAGTGACTGCTGTGACCCACCTGGAAGTAAAAAGTGCCAAAATGCCCCTGGGAGCAGGAGCTGTTACAAAAGTGAAGGATATTGAAGCAGCTAGAAGCTCTACACATACAGAAAATGTGAAAGCTTTGGAAGAAGCTCTGCAGCCAACTGGTGTAGTAAAGCCCAAAACTTTGGAAACGATCATGGAACCTGTGGGTATTGTAGCAAAAGGTGTCAAAGCAGCTCGAGAATGTCTGCAAGTTGAAGTAGTCAAAGATGTGGAAGGTACCATTGATCCTGCAACAATGCTGAGTGCATCAGGAATGCTCCTACAGCCTAAAGTCTTGACAGAAACAGGAAGTGTGGATAGAACCCAGGAATCTGCACTTCCAGCAGAATTGACAGATGTGAATGTGGTCACAGAGGCAAAAGGTTTAAGAGCAACTTTAGAACCCATAGCAGTTGTGCAGACCGTTGTTCCCCGAACAACTCAGGAAATCCTGATGGCAGAGGGTTTTAGAGGTCCACGAGCAACCATGGAAGTTGCAGCACTAACAGGAGTAAAAGGTCCAGAAACAAGTCAAACTACTCTGCAACTGGAAAATACTAATGCTTCAAAAATTTCAGAATCTACTCTCAAGCCTGTAGCTGTAACAGAGGCAATACATTCAGAAGGTACTTCATTGCTGAGAGAATCAACATCTGGGAGCGAATCGAATGTGAGAGATTTGGAAGCAACTCCCCTGTCTTTGCAGAAAGAAGACATGAAGGGTCTAGGAGGAGTCCTAAGACCAATGGCTGTGGTGGAAGCAAAAGTTTTGAAAACAGCTTCACTGTCTTTGCAAATGGAAGGTATGAAAGCTTCAGAAGCAGCTGTACATTGCGAGACTGTGGCCAGAGGTTTAGCAGCAACACTAGATTCAACAGCGGTGTCCAAAAGTCCAGAAATAAATTTAGATAGTATGGCAGGAGTAGAAGCAGGCTCAGATGCTGGTCTCCTAGCTATGAAAGTCAGATCTGTGAGAGCAGTGAAAAGTTTGGAAACAACTGTAGGACCTGTAGCAGAGACAGAAAGGAAAGATTCAGAGGCAGACCTTGACAGAGCCAGGACAGAGATGAAGACATCTTCATCCCACATGCACATGAAAGGTGAGAGAGATTTAGGAGATCCAGCATCTGTAGGTATGGCAAAGATACAAGCTTTAGAAGCAGTCTTGCAGCCTGGAACCCTTTTAGAAGAAAGGTCAGGAAGGACTCCTGAATCTGTTGTTGCATATGTAGGCACGGAACCAGTCAGAGAGTCTGATGCATTAGCAGGAATGACGCATTTGAAAACCACAGCAGAGAGAGAACCAAAACGTGCAGAAATGGTTGCAGAACCTCTTGGTGCAAGCAAAACAAAGAGTTCCATCATTTCACCGTCTCAAGTTATGACACGCACAAGAACCTCACAGGCTGAGGTGGTGGGGGAGATAAAGGATTCTGAACTAGCTACCAGTTCTGCTTCTGTAGAAGTCGGAGGTTTAGGCAACTTGTTAGAAGTTGAGGCAGTTGCAGAGGTAAAAGATGTGGAAGCGAGATCAAAAACTTCATGCTTAACACAGATGAAAAATTTGGAAATGGTTGTGGGATCTGAAACAGGGACACTGATGCAAGGCTTGGGAAGGACATTGGCATCTGAGGTGGTTAGAGAAATGAGACATTCTGAAGTTGCTCCAGAAGATCCAAATAAAGCAATACTAGAACCTGTGCAAACAGTGGCAGTGCAAGCTTCAGAAACAAGTTTAAAATCTGTACAGGAACAAACAGTAGGCCATTCAGAAGCAGTGTTAGAGTCTTTGCCCAGAGTGGAAGAAAAAACTGTGGCATCAGAAATAGTGACAGAAGGGAGAAACTTGAAGGGAACTTTGGAATCTAAGATTTTGACAGATGTGAGAACTCAGGGACCTACTGTAGAATACATAATTGCAACAAGGAGGACAAGCACAAAAAAAAATGAGCCCTTGCATACCAGTGTAAAAGATTTGGAAGAAGCTTCAGAAACTGAGAAGGCAATTAAAGCAAAATATTTGGAGCCAGTGTCAGAAGCTAGAGAAGTGAGATCATTGGAAAGTATGAAAGAGTCTGCAACAGTAGAGGTGAAAGGTTCTGAAACAGTCAAAGAGCCTGAGGTACACATGGATATCCAAGGTTTGGAAACTTCCCAAAAGTCTGGAAATGTGGGGGAGATAGATGTTTTAGAGGCGGCTTCAGAAGCTGTTCCAGAACCTTTGCATGCTGAAAAGCATGAACATGTGCAAGCAGTTCTGCAGCAAGTTTTGCTTCCAGAATGGAAGAGTAAAGAAGAGGCTACAGAAATCTTGAGTGCTGCTGAAGTGGAATCTTCTGAAGCGTTTCCAAAACCAGGGGATGTGAAAGATCTAGAAACAACACTAGAACATGAAGTGGCAGCAGAAGTACAGTATGCAGAAGGGGTGCAGGTTCAACAAATGGAGGATGTGAGAGTTCCAGGTCAAGCTCAGGAATGTGACATACTGGTTGAGAAGGAAAATGCAGAGGAAACTCAAGCATCTGAGCCTTTAATAGCAGAGACAGTTTCTAGTGCTTCATGTGCAGCAGATGAAAAAGATTCAGCGGGGACTCCTGAATCTGAAATAATAAGAGACACAAAACAATTGGAAGCATCTACATCTCACGTTGCAGAAACAAAAGATTTGGAAACAGCTCCTCTTCCTGAGACTGTTGTAGAACTGAAAGATGCAGAAGCAGCTGTGGGGTTGGAGGCAGAGACAAAAGATTTGGAAGCAGCTTCGGTAACTGAAACTGTTACAGAAGCAGTTCCAGTACTTGTGGCAGAGGCAAGCCAGTCAGAAGTCATTCCACAGGTTGAGGCTGTCAAAGAGGCAACTCCAGAACAGGAGTCGGAGAAGAGAGATTCTGAAACATCTGATGTGCAGCCTGATGTGGCGGCACGAATGAGGGAGACTCTGATGAGACTTGAGAAAGTTATTGAAAAAAGTAGCCACAGAAGCAGTGATAAAAAACATGATGCAAAGAAACAAAAAAGGAGTCGCTCCAAGTCTCAGTCCAGGTCTAGGAAGCGGAAGAAAAAATCAAGGTCGCGTTCTGCTTCCAGACGTTTGACCTCTAAAAGAGCACGTTCAAGGAGCAGAAACTATTCAGATTCCAGAAAAAAGCATTCCAAATCTAGATCCCAATCTGTGGAGAAGAGAGAGAGAAGAGTGTCTTCCCGGAGGTCCAGGCGCAGACGTTCCAGGTCATCTGACCGTTACAGGTCTAAATCCAGATCAGCAGAAAAGAGAGGGAGCAGATTGTCCTCTGGGAGGTCCAGACGTAGACGGTCCAGGTCTTCTGACCACTACAGGTCTAAATCCAGATCAGTGGAAAAGCGACTGTCCTCCCGAAGGTCCAGACGCAGACGTTCCAGGTCTTCTGACCGCTACAGATCTAAATCCAGGTCAGTGGAAAAGCGACTGTCTTCCCGAAGATCTGGACGTAGACGTTCCAGGTCATCTGACCGCTACAGGTCCAAGTCCAGGTCAGTAGAAAAGCGACTGTCCTCTCGAAGATCTGGACGCCGACGTTCCAGGTCTTCCGACCGTTACAGATCTAAGTCCAGGTCAGTGGATAAGCGACTGTCTTCCCGAAGGTCTGGACGCAGACGTTCCAGGTCTTCTGACCGCTACAGATCTAAGTCCAGGTCGGTGGAAAAGCGACTGTCTACCCGAAGATCTGGACGTAGACGTTCCAGGTCATCTGACCGCTACCGGTCTAAATCACGGTCAGCGGAAAAGAGGGGGAGCAGGTTGTCCTCTTGGAGATCCCGTCGTAGACGTTCCAGGTCCTCTGACCATTCTAAATCTAGATCCAGGTCTTCAGAAAAGAGAGGGGGCAAAGAATACTCCTGGAGGTTCAGACATAGAGGGTCTGGTTCCTCTGATCGTTCGAAATCTAGGTCGAGATCTGTTGAGAAGAGAGGTCGGAAGGCATCCGTGCGGAGATCTAAAAGGCAGCGCTCAAAGTCCTCTGACCGTTACAAGTCTAGATCCAGATCAGTAGAAAAAAGAGATCGAAAGCAATCATCGCGGAAATCTAAACGTCAGCGCTCAAAGTCCTCTGACCGTTACAAGTCTAGATCCAAATCAGTGGAAAAAAAGAAGGAGTCCTCACGAAAATCTAAGCGCCGCCGCTCAAAATCTTCTGAACGTTACAAGTCTAGATCTAGGTCTGTTGAAAAAAAGCGCAAGGAATCTTCAAAAAAATCCAAACGGAAACGTTCCAAGTCCTCTGATAGTGTTAAGTCAAGGTCCAAATCTGTAGAAAAAAGAGAGTCTAAGTTATCCTCAGTAAAGTGCAGTAGCAAGCGTGTGGAGTCTTCTGAACTTCAGGAGTCAGCTAAATGTCTTGAAAAAGTAGATGTTCCTGAACCACCTTTTGCAAGCGAAGGCAGCTCCTCCAAATCCTCTAATGGTCCCATGTCAGTAGCTTTGTCTGCTGAAGGAGTAAATGGCCCAGAGCTGCCACCAGCATCTGAAAGTGGATTTTCCAAAACGTTTGATGGTCTTGAGAAAAGCTCCTCGTCTGTTGAAAAAACAGCAGGTCTGCAGCCTTCTGTGATGTCTGAATTTGACAGCTCCAAAACCTCAGATGACCAGGAATTGAGATCCATGCCTGTGGAAAAAACACAGGTTTCAGAGCTTTCTGTGTCATCTGAAAATGGATCAGCTGAAAAAGCAGTAGCTCTGGAGTCTTCATCACTATGTGAACTTACATACTCCACATCCAAGTCAAGATCCTCATCTGTTGAAAAAAGGGGAGATCCAGAAAATTCTTCGGTAACAGAATTTCAGCTCTCCGCATCCCATGAAGATGAGTCGAGATCTACTTCCCTCAGAGAAATAGAGGGTCCAGAGCCTCTTCTGACACTTGGAAGTGGATGCTCTGTATCTTCTGACAATTATAAGACAATTTCCTCATCCTCTGGAAGAACAGAGGTTCAGGGGTCTTCTCTGATGTCTGAAAGTGTACTCTCTGACTTGGCTGATGGTCATGAATTGAGACATATCCGTGTTGCAAAACCTCAGTTTTTTGAAGTACTTGAAAGTGAATCTTCCAAGTTGGCTGACAGTCCTGAGTCAAGGTCACTATCTTTTGAAACAGTAGAGGCTCAAAAATCTTTTCCAGCACCTGAAGTTATATGTTCTGCATTCCCTGATGCCTGTGAGTCAGCCTCCTTGCCTGTTGAAAAGGGCCAGATACAGGAGCCTTCTCTGGCTTCTGACAGTGGGTGCTTCAAGTCTCCTGATGGACATGATTCAGGATCCAGCTTTGCTACACAAAGAGAGGAGCTTCTGTTGGTGTCTGAAGGTGGATCCTTCAAGTCACCTGAAGGAAATGAACAAAGATCTTTATCTGTTGAAAAAGTAAAGGTTTCAGATGTTTCCCTGACATCTGAGTGTGGTCCTGTTGAGGTCTCAGATGGCCTCAGTTCAGCATCATCTTTTGAAAAAATGCATGAAGTTGTACTCACAACTGTAGGACAAAGCTGCAAGTCTTCTGAAGTTCATGAGTCCAGATCATCTGTTGACAAGGATTTAGACGGTCCGACACTTCCACAAGTACTTGAAATTGACTGCTCTCAATCTTCTGAAATGCATGAATCTAGATACCTCCCTGCTGGAAAAATACAGAGTATAGGATCCTCTTTGATGTCTAAAAGCGGAATTCCTGTGTGCCATGATGTCCATAAAGCAAAACACAATTACATTGAGAAAACAGAAGGTGCAGAACTGTCTTTGGCATCTGAGCTTAGGTGTTCTGTGTTCCCTGAAGGCTATGAATTGACATCCACTGCAGCTGAAAAAATAGAGATACAGAAGCCTCTTCTCACGCTGGAAAGTGAGTTCTCCAAGTCTTCTGATGTTTGTGAGTCAGTAAGCACATCTACTGGAAAACTACAGGCCTCAGTGACTTCTCTGACATCTGAAGGTGGGCTTTTCCTCTTGCCTGATAGTCATGAATTGAGACCTATCCCTGCTGAAAAAGTAGAGATGCGAAAGTCATCTTTGTCCTCTGAACTGAAATGCGTTGTATCCCCAGATGGCCAGAAGCTGAGATCTGCCTACGATGAAGAAATACAGGTACAGGAGCCACCTCTGATACTGGAAAGCAGATGTTCTGTTTCCTCTGATGGTCATGACTTGATGTCCACCCCTTTTGAAAATGTTGAGGCAGAGGAACCTTCTCAAACGTCTGAAAATGAATACACAATAGGACTTGATGGCCCGGAGTTGACATCAACCCCTGCTGAAAAAACAGAGATGCAGGTACTTTATCAGATGTCTCGAGAAAGATGTTCGGTGTCCATTGAGAGCCAGGAGTTGCAGTCACCCCCTGTTGAAAAGATAGAAGTGCAAGAGCCTGCTGTGATGTCTGAAAATGAATATGCTGTATCTTGGGAGGGCCAGGAGTTGAGATCAAGCTCTCCTGAAAAGATAGAGATGCAGGAGGCTTCTGTAGTACCTGACAATGAATATGCTGTGTCTTCTGAATATCATGAATTGCCATCTTCCTTTGCTGAAAAAACAGATGTACAGGAGTGTTCTTTACTGTCTGAAAATGAATACGCTGCATCTCCTGAGCGCCGGGAGATGCCAGCCAGCCCTGCTGAAAAAGAGGTGCAGGAGCCTTCTCTGATACCTGACAGTGAATATACCATCTTCCATGAAGGCCAAGGATTACAGTCTACTCTTGCTGAAAAAACAATGGTGCAGAAGCCTTCACTAATATCAGACAGTCAATATGCTGCATCCTCTGAAAGGGAGGAGTTGCTCTCTGCTGTTACTGAAAAAACAGAGGTGCAGGAGTGTTCTTTGCTGTCTGAAAATGAGTATGATGTATCCCCTGAAGGCCATGATTTGAGATCCAGTCCTGTTGAAAAAGAAGAAATGGAGGAACCTTCTGAAACATCTGAAAGTGAAAGTTCAGTGTCCACTGATAGCCAGGAGTTGCAGTCTACTGTTGTTGGGAAAACAGAGGTGCAGGAGTTGTCTTTGTCTGAAGGTGAATGTACCCTCTCCCCTGAAGGTCAGGAGCTGCAGTCTAGTCCTGCTGAAAAGGTAGGGGCTAAGGAACCTTCTGTCACATCTGAAAATGAACATGCTCTGTCCCCTGAAGAGTATGAATCAAGATTGACTCACGCTGAGAAAACTGAGGATATGGATTCTTCTTTGACATCTGAAAATGACCATCTTTTGTCTTTCGAGAGCCAGGAGGTAAGATTCACCTCTCTTCAAAAAGGTATTCGGGAGCTTTCTCCAACACCTGAAAATGAACATGCAGCATCCCCTGATGACCAGGAGTTGAGATTCCCCACTGTTGGAAAAGCAGGCAGTCTTGAACCTTTGACACTAAACAATAGAGCTTCCATGTCCCCTGATGATAGTGACTTGAAATCCATCCCTGTTGAAAAAATAGATGATGCGGTGCCTTCTTTAATGCATGAAAGTGGGTGCTCCATGTCTCCTGATGGCTACAGTGTGAAATCTGGCCCTGGTGAAGAAACAGGGGATCTAGACCCCTCTTTGATATCTGAACGTAGGCATTCCACATCCTCATATCAGGAAGTTTGTGAGCTGAAATCTCCCATGGACGAAGAGGGTCTAGAGTCTTCTTTGACTTCTGAACATAGACGATCTGTGTCCCCTGAGGGCCATGACCAGAAATCTACTGTAGATGAAGAAATGGATGATCTGGAGCCCTCTTTGACATCTGAACATAGGCGCTCCACGTCCCCTGATGAGCATGAGTCAAGATCTAGCATTGGTGAAGAAGGAGAGTATCTGGAGCAGCCTCTGACAACGGAACGTAGGTGTTCCGTGTCTTCTGATGAGCATGAGTCAAGGTCTACCACTGGGGAAGACATAGAGGATGCAGAACCTTCCTTGACAGCTGAACGAAGAGACTCCACATCCTCCGATGAGCATGAGTCGAGGTCTACCGCTGGTGAAGATATAGAAGAAGGCGAGCCCTCTTTGACAGCTGAACGTAGACACTCCACATCCTCTGATGACCATGAGTCAAGGTCTACAACTGGTGAAGAAGTAGAGGATTTGGAACCTTTGACAGCTGAACATAGATGCTCCGTGTCTCCTGATGGACGCGAGTCAAGGTCAACCACTGGTGAAGAGGCAGAGGACCAGGAGCTCTCTTTGACAGCTGAACGTAGGCACTCTACATCGTCAGATGAACATGAATCAAGGTCTACCACTGGTGAAGATGTGGAAGATATGGAACCCTCCTTGACAGCTGAACGAAGAGATTCCACATCATCGGATGAGCATGAGTCAAGATCTACCACCGGTGAAGAGGGTGAGGATATGGAACCCTCTTTGACAACTGAACACAGACGTTCCACATCCCCTGATGGGCGTGAATCGAGGTCTACCACTGGTGAAGAAGTAGATGATGTGGAGCCCTCCTTGACAGCTGAACGAAGAGACTCGACGTCATCAGATGAGCATGAGTCAAGGTCTACCACTGGTGAAGAGGGTGAGGATGTGGAGCCCTCTTTGGCGGATGAAGATAAACAGGATTCCATGCATCTTGAGAGACTGGAGGAACAGGACTCTTCCTTTATACCTGAAAGTAGGCGTTCGGAATCTTCTGAACGTGAAAAATCTAGATCCAAATCTGTTGATAAAATATCTGACAAAGAGTCTTCACGAAGATCTATAAGCAGACGCTCAAAATCTCCTACTCTCCAAAAGAGTCGATCCACATCTGTTGAAAAAGCAGCAGACAGAGAGTCTTCACGGAGATCTAGACGTAGACGCTCCAGGTCCACTGCTCACCAGAAGAGTAGATCCACATCCATTGAAAAAACAACAGACAAAGAATCTTCACGGAGATCTAGACGTAGACGCTCCAGGTCTACTGCTCGCCAAAGGAGTCGATCGACATCTGTTGAAAAAACAACAGACAAAGAATCTTCACGGAGATCTAGACGTAGACGCTCCAGGTCCACTGCTCGCCAAAGGAGTCGATCCAAATCTGTTGAAAAAACAGCAGACAAAGAATCTTCACGGAGGTCTAGAAGCAGACGTTCCAGGTCTTCTCAGCGTAGATCCCAGAGATACGATACAGAATCTCGCTCTAGACGGAATCGTTCCAGATCAGTAACGCGGAGAAGAGCATCAAGATCAAAATCTAATCGTCGTTCTCGGTCTAGCTCATTGTCACGTTCAAGGCACAGAAGGAGGAGTAGGTCAAGGTCAGCATCAAGAAGGCGGCGTTCTTTATCAAGAGACCGGCGTAAGAGATCTCAGAGAAATAGATCAAGATCTACTGATAGAAGAAGAAGAAGATCAGATTCAAGAGATCGTAGAATATCCCTCAGATTACGAAGCAGGAGTCGAACACCTATTCGTCAAAGGCGATCAAGGTCAAGAGGAAGAAGACGGAGCTCTAGTAGGTCACCAATTCGACTAAGGCGATCAAGATCTTCAGGGAGAAGAAGATACAGCAGATCGCCTGATCGTCGTAGGTCAAGGTCATCGGAACGATTTTCAAGCAGGTCACCTAAACGTCTTACAGACTTGGGTAAGTGATAATTTTATTTTCAGTAGTTCTGTGATAATGTATTTGTTTACATAGTCTTATTTTAACATATCTCTGTAGCATTCATAAGGACTTTCTTGGAAGTAGTTTTGTGCATTACTTTCAGGCAGTGACTTCTAGTAGGAACTTTTATGTTGGAGCTGAATCGGTGCTTACCATTTGGATGAAGGTGTATTGAGAGCAGGTTATATCTTGGTTATAGAGCTTTTATACAAAGGTAGTATGTTGCAGTCTTGAACACTGGTTATTGTACTGGTTAGTAAAGGCCAAGTCCTCTATAAGAAACTTAGTAATTTCTAGTTCTCCTGAGAACAATTTGGGCATGAAAGAACATTGGAAAGCAAGTGCCAGTTGGAGAGTTCTTGGCTCTGTCATCAGCTGTAATGCTTTTTTATCTGTTTCTGTTACTGTCTTGCCTCTTTCCCATGGTAAGAATTTAATGGGAAGGCAGACTTGTTTCTGAAAATGTTTCCATACTCAGCTGATTGGAAAGTAGAGGAACATTCCTAATGAACTGTATCTTTTTTCTGTGACTGGAGGAAAAGAGGCCTTAAGTTTCCTTAGGTAGTAAGTTATGTAAGGAGAAAGAAGGCTTTAATTTTGAGAGATGAGCTCTTGTGCAGTGTGTGAGAAAGGCCCCTTTTGTGGAGCTCAGGTTCTGATCCTTTTAGTCCTGTCTTATAAAGTCACCATGGAAGCCCCTTTACCAGAGAAGTATTTTTGTACAGAACCTGAGAATTAATGATCATCTTTGAATCTGCCTTCATGCTTTGATTATGCAGTGAGTGTGTATCTATGTACTTCTATTGCTCAAAAAGCAAAGGCATGTTGTCCTCTTAGGATTTTTGTAAAGCTGTACTTTTGCAGAGGTAGTGGTAACTCATTTATTTGCAAACTAGCAGGTCAAGTAAGACATACTTTTTTTTTAAATGTGATTTCAGTGATAGGGTCATGTACTTTTTTCCTTAATAAAGAAAAAAACTGTTTTCTTAACAGTTTTGCGTGTAATTGTATTTTACACAAGTGCAGATTTTATGCAGTGCTTATGTTTTCTGTTGATTGGTTGTAAGTAGCTTTCAGGCTGTGTACTGGGGGACTTGAAGGGACTTCCTCAAGACCTTTGAATGCTTTTCAGAGATAGCTAGAAAGTAGGTTTTTGAATTTATGCTGTGTAGAAATGACCGAGTATTTCCAAAACTAGAATGATCTAATCAATGAAGTAATAGGTATCAGAACTTCTGGGGTTTGGAGGATTATGAGTGCTGTAATTTGGACTCGTGTGCTTTGTGTTAAATTTGCAATTTCACTTGCTTGTTGGGTAGACCAAATTTTAAAAAGTCCAGAGCAGCTAAGTACAATTTTAGTTATTTTCACAGAGTATACAAATGCACAGTGTGGGTAAAATCTTGTGTTTTCTCTTTGTACTCTGCTTAGTCTGCCAGAAATGCTTATTTATTATTAAAACAATCTCTAAAAAAATAATAATTTTTCTTAAATATAATATTTTTTAGACAAGGCTCAACTACTTGAAATAGCCAAAGCTAATGCAGCCGCCATGTGTGCTAAGTCTGGTGTTCCCTTACCACCAAGCCTGATGCCTTTGTTATCTCAAAAGAAAGACGACAAAGCCAGTCAGAAGTCATCACGAGATACACTAAAGGAGCTCACTGAGGTAAGCAAGAACAACAGTATCAAATCTGAAAATAAGCAAGATGTCATTTTGTGACTTCTAGGCAAGCTGTCATTTTGTGTGCTTGGTTGGCATGTAAGCTGGCTTGTGGCTTGAGCCCTTACTCTCTATACAGGTTTTTTTAAATTGTGAAAACAAGCTTTTTTAATTCCATGGAAATGCATGAAATCCGATTCTTTTTCTTTCTTTTTGGTTTTGATTCTGTTCTAATTTTGTACAAATTAGTAGTTCTCTTTGCAGTTGTGTTAATAAAAAAATAGGCTTTCACTTCTAGTTTTTTATTTTGGTGGTGTTATGTTCTTTTGTTAGTGAATTTCACATTGATAAATGTTACCTTTGGGTTAAAAATGTAGTGCTCGCTTCACATTTTAATATGCATTCAATATTTTTAGATAATTATTGTTGCAGTTCTGGTCTACAAATGTGATGGGATTGTTCTGATTGTGGGGAAGAAAATGCTACTTGTTCTTTTACTGCAGTAACCTCACTTTGTTCAATTAGCTAATTTTCCCCTATGCTTTTTTTCCCCCAGAAGCTAGAGATAACAGGGGTGTGTGTGTGTGTGTGTGTGTGTTTGGTGTGTGTATTGGTGTTTTTTTTTTTTTTTTAAATTGCATCATCAGTGTGACAGTTCTGACATAATCTATTTATGGAAATAACATCTGAAATTAAGCAATGTCAAATTGCTGAAAAGTCATCTTAGCTGTGTGTGGGCTAGTGAAAGCAAAAGTACTTAGTGAAAAAGCTGAGATTGTGCAGACATACTAAGTGGTTCTCTCTGTAAAGATCCAGTGTAGCTAGTGATAATCTGGAAGGACAAAACCTACCCCTTCCTTGCCCTTTCCAGCTCTGGGAATCTGTTGGATGATGTTGCTGTTCAGTTGAATCAGAATTGGCCACAGAAGCGATCCAGCCCATTCTCGTATGGTAGTGTGCCCAAGTGGAGAACCCTTCCAGAGCCTGTTCAGCTTCTTGCCTCTCTGCAGTGTAACCTGCAAACTGCTTCCCATTAGTTTGGAGCCAAATAATAACTATAGATAATACATAAGCTTTCGAAATACTGCAGGCTGCTTCTGTTGCCTAAATCATGTGCTTTGGTCATTGTTTGGAGGTGTCTTAGCACAGAAATCTTTTCTTAGTAGGACTGATGAGAACAGTGCCATCAACGTCTCTTGATTTTTAGTGATGGAGCTGCCTGTCTGCTCCTTATATGCCAACAGTTGGGTCATCAAACAGATGTGACTTACAATGGTATGAACTTGAACTAGAATTAAATCAGATGATGGCTTTACTTTACTGGTATTATTTCGTGTCCTCAAATGTCTTACAAGTCTTGTAAGTATACTTTTCATAAATGGGGACATAATAGAAGCATGATACTGGACTATAATCTCAAATATGTTTTGAACTAAGTTGTAGTTGCTACTGGTAAACACTCAGTACACATAACCAGGATCAGTAAATAATTTTCCATCATAAAATTCTAGCCCCTCTAGAATGTCGTTTTTCTTTTTTTTTTTGTTTCCCTGGAAGTTCTCTTCTCATTTGTATGCAGTATCCCCACAGCACCTACATGTTTCATATTCAATTTCTGTTGAATATAAAATGGGGATGTCTTGTGTACCTGACCAACGTCAAAATGTTTCAGAAGCTATCAGATCTTTTGGAGCCATTGCATCTGACTAGGTCCCTGCACTACCAGTGGAACTTAGAGTTAGTAACTATTAATTCTTAGGTTTTCCTGTGTAGTAGTTTTGAGTTACACTGAAATTTGTATGAGATTGCAATATGCTAGTTATGTGGAAAGCCAGACAACCAGTGAATTCCTACTCTCGAATGGTTGCAGCCTTAGACGCACATTCTACAACTAGCACTGTGTAGCAAATTTTACAGCCTGCTGTTGAAATCTTAAGTAGGTGAAATTACTCGCTGCATGAGGGCCTAGCAAACCTAGGTAGGTGTTTGTGATAATGTGTGTAAAATGTCAAAAGTACATATATTGATGATATTGCTAAAAGATTGTCAGATCATGCTTCTGCTTTAGAAAAGAAAAACACTTTTTTGTAAAAATGTTCTTTTTTTAATGTTTTGGTTAAAAGTCCAGGTTTATTCAGAGCTGTCATGTCCCTTTTTCTTTGTTTTTTTTTTACTTTATTTTAGAAATGCAAGAAAATTGCTCAAAGCACAGATGATGTGATAGTGAACAAACCTCATGTTTCTGATGAAGAGGAGGAAGAACGTCCTTTCTATAATCATCCTTTTAAGCTCAGTGAACCCAAACCTATTTTTTTCAATTTAAGTGTGAGTACTTCTTTAATTTTCAATATTTTAAATTGTGATTATTTTTAAATAGTGCAAGTAATTTTGCAGAAATTAAACAGGGATTGATTATCCTGTGAAATTGCACTAGGATGTTGTTAAAAGTACTCTTGCTATAGTAAGAAATTTAACCTGCAGTCGGTGAAATTGTGGTAGTTCCCATAATTGGATTGAAACTTTTTTCTTTAATGTCTTTGCAGCTTTTAAGGTTTAAATAACATAAAAAAGATTGAATTTACTTCATGTTTTCATCGCAGAAATAGCGGTATGAGTTTACAAACAGCATTGGAACTGGGAAATACTTTTGGAATGGTATTGTTTTTCTTTAAAAGACAAACAACACCCTCCCAACACCCTTCCCCCCTGCTCCCAGCAAAATTCTAAAAGCATTTTGAGGTGTTCTAAATAAGATGATGCCATCAGCTTTCTGCAGACTCTAAATGCTGTATGTCTGCTTCTTCAGTCGATTTCAAGTGTTCATTAAAGGAGAAAAAAGTTGGGTTAGTTTTGAGGTTAGCCAGTAGAGAAGTAAATACTGTGATAAGAATGAGGATCACTGATGTTGCCTGTTAATAACACAGTCTAAATGTTCCATTAAACCCCTTCCTGAGGGAACTGCTTTTGACTCTTGTCAGAGCTTCCGTTGACACTTTCTGGGTATGAGCTTGCTGGAAGGAATAAAATGAGGGAGCATATCTTTAAAGGCACCTGGGATTCATATGCTTTGAAGCACGGATTAGAATTGGTCTAGAAGTTTTTTGCTTGTTTTTACAGTTATATCTTTGGTGGGTTTTTTGTGCCCATGAAAGTCTGCTCTGATTTTTCAGAGTATAAACTACTATAAAAGTATTAATATGTTAAGTGAAAAATATAAATAGCATTTATATTTTGATGTAGAAATAGATACAGCTTGTGGTGTACACGAAGTAAACAGTAATACATATTTACATAAGGTGTAAGGTAGAAATAGATTTATACTTCATGTTGTGCTGTTAGATAGCGGAACGACGAAACCCAAGAAACCTTGGGATTCTGTGCAGGCTCCAAAGAGGAATGTTCTTCAGCAGTTATGGGCTGCTCTGCCTGTTTTCCAAAGCTTTTACCCTCTTAGTATCATTCTTTCCATTCTTTCTGGATTCTACTATTCCCATCTGTGTTCCTTTGATAGTAGGAGTGTACCCAATATTGTGAGCTGTCTGGGCTCTGTTTGCCTCTTTTAAGAGCAATCTGTCAGAGATTTCTTGGAGTCTTAATATATTAGCTTGTTTTCCTTAGAATGTATACCTCATAGGCTTAATTTATTTTGAGATTCATGCTGCTATTAAATAATCAAAACCTAGAAAGCAAAATGTTGAAAACTACTTTATGTATGGTAATACAGAGCTTTTTATCATCATGTGTATATCACAGCTAATGTTTTTTGCTGCCCAGGATTTTTATTTTGGGGCTTTCCATTACAAAATGCATGTGTGGCAGATTAAGATTGTTCTTTTTATGATTGGGTGGAGGGAGAGCAGGGAGGTTAATTGTGAGAGTGAGATTTTGTGTATTTTTGGCCGCTGAAGCTGATTTAAGCGATTTTAACTTCTAGCCATTTCATCTTCTCTTAAACTGCAGTTTGTTGCTCACTTGTGTGTTTTCAGGGCTGTGCTAAAGTTATTTGTTATAAAGGCTTTCAGTTTGATGTTAGTAAGAAGAATGACTGATGAAAACATAATAGTGTAGTGTATACAATAAACTGTTTCTCAAAGACATGTTGTGAGTATTGTGTGTTTTTCAGATTTTAACTCCTTCTGATTTTTATTTTTTTAAGACTCCCAGTATAAAACCAGCACCACCACCACAACCAAAAAATCAGGTCAGCCTGTCAAAGGAATTTCCTGTTTCATCTGGGTCTCAACATAGGAAAAAAGAAGCAGATAGTGTCTATGGAGAATGGGTTCCAGTTGAAAAAGGCAAAGAAGAAAGCAAGGATGATGTTTTCCCCAAACCATCCATTGAGGTAAGGAAGGGAAGGAAAGCATATCATATAAGAAAACCAAAACCAAAACCGTTACCTGGTCAGTCTGGTGTCAAATTGCAGTCTGTGAAAAAAAAACACTTACATAGGTAGTATCTAATACTTTTAATAAGCTTAATTATCTGAACTGCTGCACTCTTCAGATTCGGTCACCATGCTCACGTGGACAGTGATGAAAGCAGCCTGTACCCATACTGTGTGCTTTTGTCAACTTTTGTCTCAATAGAATTTAAACTTTTGCTTGAAGATGAAAAGCAAGTGTCTTGTCCAGTTTCCTGCAGAGGTTAATACCCTAAGTTGAGACTTTCATAACTATAAATCTAATAACAATTAAAATTGTCCTATCAATCTTAGAGCAATAACATTGCATTGAAATGTAATCCATAAAAAATAATCTGACAGTAGTTTCTAAAACTGCCATTTCATCTGGATGTATCTTCTAAGTTTTTAGGTTTACAGTCACATTTTCTTACATAGTTGTCTTACATGTGGCCTTTGAAAGGAAAATCTAATTGTATGTATATTAAGCTAAAAGGAAAAGCAAATGTTTTTCCCCTTGAAATGTCTTCAAAAGGATATTTTGTGGGGTTTTTGTAATTAAGTAAATATTTAAGACAGATGTAAATGTTTCCAAGTTGATGTTAACCTCACTCCATCTGAAGACTTGTTCTCATACCTTTCAAAGCAAATAAACAAAAAAGCCTTGGCATCAATTTCTGATGAAACAATATTTCCACTTGGTGCGTTTTGTTTTTAAAGAACTTTCTAAGATTGTACAGTTCACTTCCTGAAGCACAGAAGGTATTCTTTTCTGGGTCTTACAGCACCAAAAGCACAGTGAATATAATTCGTCTGACATTTTCGTGATATACCTCCGAGTTTGATGGTCAGGCACCCAATTCATTGTTCCTTTAGTGCTGATGGTAAATGCTGTTCGGTCTTTGTCATGAACCACTAATAAGGCAAACATTTCAGAATCTGTGTGCAGAATGTCATTCCCAGTTACTAGAGCATATGTAAAAAGTCCAGAGCGTAGAAACATTGTATACTAACATTTGGCCATGTTTTTACCAGATGGTAAGAAGTCTTGTCATTCAAATGGTTAATGATATGCTCATAGTTCAGGCGTGCTCTGTAGTTGTCTGCATCCAGGTTGACAACGATGCTGGGCTTGTGTCTTTGACAAATTGGGTTAGCTAAGCACTGATGGTTTGTGTATTGATTATGTAGAAGAGGCCTTAAAAATTGACATTGGAGTAAATATATTAAACATAACTTTCTTTCCTTTCTGTCACGTGTATCTTTATAAATGCTTGTAACAATGTTGTCTGTTTTTATATTTTGTAAATAAATACTTTTATTTGCATTTACCTTAACTTGGTTTGTGTTAAGGGTGATTTCAAGGGTCATTAGCTGACAGCAGAACATACCATCCCCTTGGGTTTGGCAATCCTTAATTTTGAAATACAGGAATCCTCTTGTTGTAACAGAATCTATGTATATTTCTGCAGGGAGTCTGAAAGGTAACAGAGTACTTCTCTGCTTAATTTTTAAATGCTTATGAGGACTCTTTGTGGATGAAATGGCTTCCTTTGAGCAAAAGAAGCCGGATAAGCTCCCTTGCTGTTGGAGTAGTGGGGGAGTGTGCTTGGATCCTCAGGAAGTTTGACATATAATTTACCTCCACTTATTGTTGGTAATTTTGAAATCTGATTGTGACAATTCTATATGCAAGTCTATATTGACATTAAAAAATACGTAATTGGTTTTATTGTTATGTTTTTATTCAAGTCACAGAATTAGTTACGGGAATAAGCAGCCTGAAATGGCCCTGCTAATATATTACAAATTGTTCTAAGAAAAGATTATGCTGTTAATATAGTTACTTGTAGGAGGATGAGATGGAGGAAAAAGCCTTGAGTAATCTGAAGTATCAGCATGTCTCTAGAAGCCAGAGAAACTTATGAGAGAGAAGCTATATTTGAAAGTCTGAAAGTAGAGTTGAAGAGTTGTATTTAAGTTTGGAGTACACACAGGTGACTCTTAATGCAGAGAAGCCGTTGTGTCTGAAAATGTAGTAAATGCATTTGATATATCAGTGGACCTACAAAGTATGTCAAAAATGCCTGCTTTCTATTGTCAGCCTCTTCTTGCTTCAATATTTGTGATTTGTGTCTGTGGGGAAAATGTTACTAGAAGTCAGGATTGGAAAGGTAGAACTCTTATGGAGAATAGCATGCTGAACTTGAAACTGTTTTACTTGACTAAATAATAACAACTTTTCATACTTCAAGCAGAGATTTTTTTTTTTCAAGATCCAAAGCTGCCATCGAGTGTCTTGACATAATACAAAGCCATGATGGTCTCCAAAATGGTGACTGACCATGTGGGGAAAGTGTATGGGAATTCTAACTAACCAGGGTATCTACTAATAGGCCCCAGTCCGGTAAAGCACTAAAGTACACATGTATGTTTTAAGTATGTGAGTGGTCCCAATGTGGTTTCAGTGGACTACTTGCATGCCTATGTGTATTGCTGGATTGAAGCTTTTGGTGAGTAGAATAACTTTTATTTATCTCCTGAACCAGTTTCACAAACAAAACATAAAAGAATTATTTTAACTCTGTAAGGGAAACTTAGTAATTCAAGAAAGTGTGTATTTAAACAGGCATTCTTTTGCATATGTGACTGTCATGTTACGTGATTGTTAAAAAATCTTTTAATTCTTGTGCCTTGTTTATGATCTGTGTTTTTGTCAGCTGGGACAATAAATAAACACTGAAGTCAGTATTATAGACACACAGGACTTCTGGGATTTTAAGTCTGTCTTGGTCAGTGCCAGATGTTTCACCAATGATCTTCCCAACAGAAATACTTTTTGTCCTAAACAGCAAAAATCCCCCATCTTAAAATAAGATTTAATAGAGTACAAAAATAATTACTCTGTTTTATGCAATTGTAGACATTAGTGTCTGTCTTACTGTTTTTCAATTTTTACTAAATTCTTGATGTGGTTCCTGTGACAGGGATTTTGTGGATGAAATTTTTCTGTTCAGCAGAGTCAATTTTAAATTAGCTTCAGTTTCTTCTACTGGCCCTTTAGTATAATGTGTGAGAGGCTAAGGTTATGAGATAATGACGAAGAAAAAATAGAAGTCTTTTGTAACACACACACACAAATTAATCCATCAACTCTACTTATTGTCTATATGCCACCTGCTCTTTGATTATTTGGTTTCTTCTGTGCTTCAAACAGTTCCAGCCCTTTCAGTCTCCTTCACATGCTTATCTCCAAAGAAATTTCACTTGTCTCTGAGCACTGTTCTTTTTCTCCTTTCAAAACGTAATGATCCATAAAATGCACATCATCTGAAGAACAAGGCACAAGTAATTTTACAAGAGCTGTATAGTAGCCATAATTTCTTGCATCTGCTTTGTTACCCCCAAATGTTTTGGATTTCTCTCTTGATTGCTTTGCTCATAGAGTAGAGGTTTGCATTGAGCATCTTAATTTGCTCCATATTTTTACTCGAATTATTCTGATTAGTATGTGCAAGATAGTTTCAAATTTATTTTTCTTTAAATTTATTCTAGTTCAGCAGCACAGATCTAAATAATCCTTTCCAAAACAGTTAATTTTATGAGCTACCAGTCTGTTTTAGGCTGAAGATTAAGATTTGAAACACTAAAACCAAGTTCATGGAATACATCTAATTCTTGCTGTAATTTTTTTATACGTGCAACTTGACGTTGTAGTATGACTTAATAGTAGGGTGCTCATATGAACAGCTCTATATGAAGACCTTTTTTTTGTTGTTTTTTTGGATTCTTAGCTAAATTACATTTAATTCTGTTGCTTAATGATTCCATTGAACAATAATATGCTTCTCTATTTAAGTATTATACATCAGAACTTTTTGTGACCAAAATAGTTCTTTGAAAATAATTCTTTTGATATTTTGTATGTACAGGTGATACTAAATTATCAGGGTGTTATACTTCAGATTTTGTATTTGTTCAGGAAAGCCTGTATTGTCTGTACTTCACAAGTAGTCCCAGGATTTTTTCATGTTGCCTATTTAT
The DNA here is from genome assembly GCA_013400195.1 of Aramus guarauna. Taxonomy (NCBI): domain Eukaryota; kingdom Metazoa; phylum Chordata; class Aves; order Gruiformes; family Aramidae; genus Aramus; species Aramus guarauna. The sequence continues at coordinate 299,533 of VXBL01008644.1, forward strand.
ATATCAAACCAACTTATCAATGTGTAAAACAACTTTGTAGTTGTAGTATTTGTAGCATTTATTCTACAACAGCTTTTCCAGATCAAATGGATATCATTGTGGTCTGATACATTTTTAAAAATAATCTTTTTCTTCCTAGGGTGTGGACATAACTACAGCTATGAATGATCGAGCAGTGGCTCAGAAAAGGCTTAATGAAAACACATTTGATTTAGAGGCCATGTGCATGTTAAATCGTGCACAAGAACAGGTATGTTGCAAATGTTCATCAGCACTTTGATGACCTTAATGTTTAACCTTCGTACCATCTGATTTTTCTTAGATATTTAAGTACAGGTATTTTGGAAGCCCAGTTTATGGGCATGTGTTTTAAAATTCAGCCTTTATTTTGCATTTAATAACACTGATTTTGAGGATAAGCAAACCATGAACCAAAAACTTGCTAGACTTTGAGCTCAGGCTCTAGGGATAACATACAAAGATGCTCAGCTTTTTGGAGTGTCTGCTACACATGAGCATTAATGAACATAGCACTAAATGTAAATGAGGAATTGCTATGAAAATTACTGAGAAGCAACAGAGAATTGCAAAGGAAAAATGTGAAAATTTTTATTTTGGTCTTACATTTGATTTTTATTTTGTAGATTGATGCCTGGGCTCAATCAAACTCCATACCTGGCCAGTTCACAGGAAGTACTGGAGCACAGATACTATCTTCAGATGAGCTGACCAACAGTGGTCCCCAAGCATGGATTAGAAAGGTAGAAGTTATGCAGACATACTTGTCTAACTGTCACATTTTAAATAACAGTGGAAGTATCGGAAAATGCAAAAAGTCTGCCTTAAGAACCTATGGTAATGCATGTGTGAAGTATAACATGTTATCTAAATTGATCAAAACCAATGATTTACTTGCTGCTGCTGTGTCCATTTTGTTGTGCATTAAGGTGTTGCTCATGACATAGAGTACTTCAATAAGATGTGCGTCTTGTATTTGAGTCAGATTGGTTCATATATACTGTTACCTTATACTGAAATGACATTCATGATAATGGTATGGTTGCAGTGGTAGGTCCATCACTACTTTTATGGGATTGGGACAGATCAGGCAAGATTTGATCCTGATGTTACTGAAGTTAGTGATGTTTTGGCTTCAACTTCAGTGAACCAAGTCCCAAACTGCCATTTTGTTTGCCTTGGTTCTATCTGATTGCTACTTGGCCTCTCTTTGTATCACCAGGGTTTTCTGGGAGCCAAAGATTTGGAGTATTAAACCAGGAGTTGCAGTTGGGTTAATAAGTTTAATAATATCACCCTACAGTGAAATAGTTACTTCTTACTACAGAGTAATACTGGCTTATTTTTGGGATGTGGTGCGTCATACATACATGCGTTTTAGAAGTTTAACAATTCATGCTTCATCTTTGAAAATGAATGCTGAACTGGTTCTCTTTCAAGAAGTAGAACTGAGGAATTCAAGCAATACCCACCTTTCAGGCGAAAAAGAATAATGAGTTTTATGGCGGTCAATCTTGCAAGTAATGTAGTTGAGCGTATGCTGTATCTGCTTATCGTTCCAGAACGCAGTGTTAAGACAACCCTCAAAACTGGTAGGTTAGATTTGAGACTTTGGTAGAATTTTCCATAAAACTTGGTGTAACCCGAGCACAAAAAGTCTAGAATTACAACACCCTAAAAATAGAAACATTTTTGCCAAGATTCACTAACTTGTTTTTCCACTTTATATAGCCAAGCAATACAGAGAGCCAGGCAAACAGAGATCCAAGTTACTTGCTAGATGGGAGTCTTTTTGGCTCTTGTCAGATTAATACAGAGTGTACATGATAAAGTCTTATTTTAACAATTACTAACTCTTGAGATTGTAACAAAATGTTGGCTTTGATGATTACCGTAATCGTCCCTGGCAGAGGAGCTTAGAAATACAAAGCACTCAGCAGGGATGTGTTGGTGAGAAAAGGAGAGCTGTTCCACCATGAGGCTTGTGAAAGAGATCAGCAAGCCTAGGAGGGAACTCCCTTTCTGTAGTATCTCGAGTGGGTTCCCAAGGCAACAGAAAGGGAGCATCTCTGATTCATTTCTTTCCCAAGCCTCCTCTTCTCATCCCATTTTCATTCCTTGAGGTTCTGTGGTGGTCTTCTGTGCCTTACAGTAACAGGAATGTCCACTAATGAAAATTAAGAGGAGAAGGCAAGTGTGTTTTCCCTCAGTCTTATAACTTCACTCTGTGATCTGCTTTAAAAAAACACCAAAAAAAACAAAACAAAAAAACCCCAAACCAACAAAATGCTTTATAGGGAGACAATGAGAGAAGAGTCTGGTCTCTGCTTGTGGACATGACTGCTGTGAGGAGCAGAAGCATACTCGAACATTTTGTTGAATCTTGAAATAAGAGTGAGCCAGCAGAAGCATTTCTGTCTTTCCCATAGCTGTAAAAATGTAGTGGTTTGCAGTAGTAGGCCTCCTCCCTAGCAAGCATCATGTAGTTTGTCAGAAAGGAGGCTGCAACTGGAAACAAGAGGAGGTGTTAGCTGAAGAAGATGAGGGCACAGTCCTCTTCCCTGCTCTGACATTCCTCAGCTTGACTTCTTTTGCTCTTTCCAGGTTCCATATTTGCACGCATATTGCCATCAAACTCAGGAGATGACAAGTAGTTAAGTCATGCGCCCTCTGCAAAATGCACTAGGGAATACACAAGGCTTGCCCTGGTTTTGTTTTTTTGTTTTGTTTTGGGTTTTTTTTTAGGAATGATGGGGCCTGTGAAAGCCTTCACAAAACTTAGGTTTGATGAACTTAATGTGGAGTTACGTCCTGTGGTTAGAGAATGATTTCACAGAAAAAAGTGAAGTAGGGATAACAGGTTATGAATGCATGTTATCTTTCTCAGTAACATGAATGCAAACCAACCATGAAATGCAAAGTTGTATTTTACTTAGGCACTTGAATTGTATAACTTAGTTCCTGTTAATTATGCAACGTAGCACTGAGAAATCAGACTTGTACTGCCTTTTTTGTCCTAAGAAAATGTATTTTAACATTAAAAAAAGCCCTCGTATTTTTAACTTTTCATCTGCTAGTAGGGCTGTGGAGTTTCTTGGGATATGTTGTGTGTGTAAATTAATGCACGTTTTTGACTGAAGATGTTTACTGAAGGCATTGTGCTTGGGAGCTTGCCATAAGCAATTGCCATAAGCGGACTTGTGGATGTGCACTGTTTAGCAGAAACAGAGCCCAGGTCAGCTAGTTATTTGCATATCATTAGACAAAGAATTAAAACATGTACAGGCATCATGCTTGACAGAGGTAATCACAAAACTAGATAGATGTAACAAAACAGAAGAATGGTGTCAGGAGGGGAGAAAAATTAAAGTGCTCGGGGAACTTGTTTGATAAGTACTGCCTTCACTTTGCATTTCTTGGATTTCAGCTTTGTTTGTGCTTAAAAAATGACTCTGGAGAGGTAATATGTACTCAAACCAAAATATGCCTGCAATTTCAATTTTATCAGAGTTTTTAGGATATTAGTTACTGATGTGGTTAACGTGGCATACTTGAACGATCGACATACCAATTAGAAGTATGGTTTATTTTTCTAGGTGATGTGCTAATTCATGATATTCATGCATAGGGTTCTGAGCAGTATTCGTAAAGGAATAATATGTTGTTAGGTTTCTTGTATCATTAAAACAGATTTATGAACAATATTATCTTTTTCTTTTGAAAAGTGGTTTCTGTTTCAGTTTATCATCATTGGTGTAATCAGTTCACAAATATGACTTGTTCTGGAGGTGGTTTTTGTTTTTTGTTTTTTGTTTTTTTTTTTTTTTTGTTCTTGTTTTCTTACAAGTAAGCTATACTGCTGAATAGAAGTCAAATCAGAGGAAGTGGTCAAATGTTTTTGTCCAAGTAAATTCTGTCGAGGTCTACTTACTCAGACTTTCCCAGACTTACCACTTGGTTTTGGATTTGTCAGCTTAGTTCTATAAGCATGAACTTGCTCTCCAAAACAAGGTTTCTGCATCGTTTTACGCACACAGGGTAACGCCTGTTTCATTCAGCTGTGCTAAGATGCGACACACAGTTTTACTACGGCCATTAGAATGCTCTGCTTTGTGTAGCAAGTTCTGAAGAGTTTTCAGTGTTCCTTCCATTCTTCCACAGTCATAGCAGATGAGTAAAACTCACACTAACGATGGAGGTAAAACTAAGTCGTGTGATTGTCGCTTGCGCTTGACCTTCTGACAAGGCCACTTACCAGAATACTTGTATTCCTGTTGCCTTATATGACACAATTAGCTTTCCTTGGAAATGAAGGCCACGTAACAAGGCAAATCAAATATATGTTAGTCATATAGGACTGGCTCCCTATTCAGTCCTCATAAGGTTAGGGTTTTTTTCCCAGCTGTCCTCAGCTTGCTTTCTACTGAACGTATGCAAAAGCTGTCAACAGAAATCCTGAAGCTGATTGTGAGTATAGTTTTCATAAGGCATTTGATGGCATTCTTCAGAAAAGTATTCCCCCTCTTGTTTGGGGAAGGAATGTGGCTGTTGCTGAAAGTGACAGTTTATTTAATGGAATTTGCAGCTACTTTACGAAAGTTTTGCCAAAGATGGATGCTTGTTCCTGGTACTTGACTTAGAGAAATTCTTTGGAATTAGTCTTAATCTCTAAGACAGCCCACTGTGCTACAGCTGAAACTGGCTGCCTGGTGCCTTTAAGGCTTTGATGTCTTTTGCTTAATAAATTAGTGCTCAAAAGAAATAAACCTTCCTTCTGACCGAACTTATGTTTTAGTCCTATGTCAGCATTGTGAGAAGGAATGGGTATTTTCTTTTCAGAGAGCAAAAATTGATTATATATTTTAAGATCTCTCAAATAATATGGCATTAATATTTTGGATGTTGTGGTGCTGTTTTATAGATTGTTGAGTTCAATGCTATGTGCTGTCCATTTCCCAAAGAAAGACAGCTATTGTAGTTAAATGGCTGTGACTGTCCAACTTGTATTGTGTTTTAGGAAAAAAAACCTGTAAAAGCATCTTTCAGGTGTAATTTTTTTTTTTTTTTTTGGTGTTTGCTTGCTTAAGCCCTTAAACACTAATTCAGGCAGTCATGTCCCCCCAGATTTGTTGCCATAATGTAGCTTTAAAAGAGGAATAGTTTTAATTAAAAGTACTAAAAAAAACCCTCTTAAGTGATCAGGTTTTACTATGTAGTCTTTTCTTCAAATAAAAAGTGTTGACACAAAAACATGGCTTATTGGTTGTCTCCATCTGCTGGCAGAATGGAAGTGTGCTTTATTTGGCTGGCCTTTCATGGAATTTAGCGCTCAAAGTATGAGGAAAAAAATATGCTAAATTTTGATGCAGACTTACTCAAATTGAGATTAGTGAATGAACGAGAACAATTATTTTCTAAATAGTTAAATAATTCCAACAACAGTAACCAAATACTTAGAAACCTGGGGATTTATTGTATTACCTACTTTTCAATTTGATGTACTCCTTATGGGACAGATCTGCAAGGGTACAGAGCTGCTAAATAGTTTTGTGAGACTCCACCTTTTATGATTTTTTTAAAACTGGAAAGAAAGGTATATCTTGCTTCCCTACTTTTCTTAATGTTTTTATTATTTTTACATTTTCAAATGTAGTTACAAACGCAGCACCAGTTTTTACCCATGCTCTATTAAATCATGGGCTGAGTGAAGTGGTCTGTCATTAATTTATGAAAAAATAGATAAAGAGAACATAATTGTACAGGTGTAATGAGATTTATATTCATTTTTTTATTACAAAAAACCTCAACAAAAATAAAAACGAAAACTGAAAGAAGACCTTTTCCCCTTGCTGCAGGCCTTCTTTGTTTCTTCAGTAAACTGAATCAAAGTAGGCTTCTCCTGGCTCCTTTCGTATTAGTATGAGAATTACTTCATTTAGCCTTTTAGTGTGATGGACAAGTAGAGCTGTTCTGTAATGAAACAAAACTTTCATTTCTAATCCCTTGTTTTCTTGATTCTGTTGTACCTGTTTAAGAGTCAGCCTAGTGTAAAAAAACAATTTCTACTAAAATTACCAGGATTCTGAATTCACATATTAGAAGAGGTGTTTTTAATAAACTGCACTTTGGAATTTAGAACTATTTTTATTTCCAGTATTTGGAATTTGTTCAGACTCTGGTAATTCCTATATAGGAACTCGGAGCTTTGATTTTTTAACTACAAGTAGCAATATTTTGATTCTGTTCTCTCCTTTCTACACTGCTCCCAACCCCCAAATTAGTACATTTACAGGTGTGATGAGAAAGCTGTGTAACATAAAAATGACCTCATCAAGAAATTGCATCTATTATTTGTGAACTGAATACACGCTGGTGATAATGAAACAGATGTTTATATTGAAAATTCTATCATTGCAAAGCAGGTACAAAAGACGAATCGGACCCCAGGGTGACATTGACTGGGGTTTGTATCATTCTCGGCATGGTTGCCCTTTTCTTATGAGAGGTTCCTGGAAAAGAGAGGGGAGGATGAAAATGGAAGTAAGTAAAAGCCATTCTAGGTGTATAGATTGAGGCAGTTCATATTGAACAAACTGATTGTCTCTATGTACACACACACACTGCATGGTCTGCACCGGTCAGAAAAAACGTGAACTGGAGAGGTGCACTTAGCCTCTTTACTCTTCCATCAGACCACTTTGTTATTAAATGCAGCATCCAGTTGCATGACTGATAGATATTTACTGTTTAATAGGTAAATATTTGGAGAAGTCCTGCCACAATCTTCAGAAATACTTTTTTTTTTTT
>VXBL01008644.1:309381-349182 GCA_013400195.1 Aramus guarauna
AAAAAAAAAAAAAGGCAAAATACCTGGTGACAGAGTGATTGCCAAGAAAATCTTTGAAAAGTATTTTGTTGCTGTTACTTAGTTACTGTGACTTTTGTGGATGTTGTCTCCTAAAGTTCTCACTGCTGGTAAGAGTTGCTTCAGTTTAGCTCGATTTGTGTTAGTCAGAGGGAAGAAATTGAAAACAGTCAATTTCAGTATTATTTTCTCAAGCAGCCTGCATAACATAGTGATGGATTTTGTTGCTTGCTCCTTGTCACATCATAGGAAAGAGGCAGTATTGCTGCTGCACAACCTGTGAACATTTTGAACAATTAAAAACATCTTGGTGATACACAGCTGTGTCATTGCTCAAGTTTCCAGTTCTAGAAGTGTCCCCCAGGATCCTCGTGTGGTTTCTGATACAAATTGCCTTAATGCTTGCAGAATTTGATGCTGAAGTTTGAAGGGTTGAGCCATAAGGTCTGAGCCAGGATCAGGTCCCCATTGTGCTGGGCATTCTGTAACAGATAGTTTCCTCTCTCTGCTTCAGAACATTCTGTCTGCAATAACAATTAAAAATGTTACATGAAGTTAAAGGATGCCTCTTACTGGCATGTGATAGATTCGTCTTATAATACTGATAACCTTAGTGATGGCTGGGCTTTGCTTTAATTCCATAGTTTTAAAACATTTTATTATTATCATATATGCAGTCTTATCTGAGAATTTCCACACAAAATCTAAAGGTGTTCTGTGTTGATAAAGAAGAATCTTTTAATGTTGAACCAATCAAGTCTATAATCTAGGGAGACAACTCACATTATGAAGAGGCAGCATGATTCATGTGATACAAAGAAGCAACTAAACAGGGATTAAACATTTAGGTGGAGTAGCTGAAAAGCTTCTTCAAACTTTAGTGTTATTTCATGCTTCAATGTATAAGAAGTCAAATTTTTTTTTTTTTATAGCACTATGTAGAGGTTTAAAGAAAAGTCAGAATTTTTTTAAAAGGAGTCTGTTATAATGTAACCAACCCATTTCTGTTTTGTGGGGGTTTTTAACATGTTTTTAGAACTTATCCCCCAGATAAAATACTATTTCTAGATACACGAACAAGCAGGTTGCTAAGGATTTACTCAGTAGAAAAGGCACGAACCAAAAGGTGGTCTGCCTTTGCCATAGCTTTCCCTTAGACCCTGTTTTTTCCAGATGCTGGGGCGAGATGTGTAGTTCTCTAACAGACAGCACTGAACCCAAACCCTTCTTGAGCTTTGCTCTCAGCCAGTAAATCGTTGGTTGGTTGTATTCAGAGAAGCTTGGTCCATCCGCAGAGCTTGTCTCGGAGTCCATTGCAGCTTCTTTGAAAATCCCTCTTGAGGTACCAGGGACAAAATGTGGTAGACAAGTGCTAGTGACTGAGTCAGGAAGACACAGTATTAAAGTGGAGAATGACGTAAGAGTTTTGTGTTTTTTTTCTTTGGTGGAAATCTTTGGTTATTTTGGATATGAAATTCTCTAAGAAGGAAAAAAAAAGAAATTTATTTCAATGATTGTGCCACTTGAAAAGTCCACGCTTAGGAGCTGTGTGAATGTTAGGATGAAAATCTGGTAAGGAGGGGAGGATTTTCTTTAAAGCAAAATGAAACAAACAGCCAACCAACAAAAGCATAAGGAATGGGAAGAAACTGGAAACAATTGCAGTATCTCCCTGTCTTTATTCACCAAAGCCAGGAAAAGAAACAAATAGAGGTAAGAAACAAAGTCCTGTTGAAGGACTGAAGTCAAGAAATTCTGAAAAACCAGTCACGTATTTTGTCTACGTGTATTTAAGGTAATGGCAAAAGGAATGGAAAGAAACTTTAGTCAGTTCATAAGCATGGCATGGTTACTGGCGTTTGATACCTTTTGGGCAATTGTTACATTTTATTTCTTACTCTTGTGAGATTTTAAAAAGAAAAACGTTCAGCTTCAGTGTTTCACAGTGACTGCCTTTGGAACTTGTGCTCTTAGTATTGACTTGGGGCCCAGTTGCATACTCTTCTGCTGCTTTATGTTCTGATGCAATTGAATTGGGCTGTGAACTTGCACATATATTTGTGATATTATAAATATTTGAATACTGTTAAAGAAAAGAGAGCACGTGTGGTAAGGTTGCCACTGTCTTATTTGTATCATAAAAGGCTGTTCTAGGTACGCTTTTTTTTTACTGTTTAATGGAAATACTTCAGATGCTTTGCATGTTAGAGGCAAACTGTTAAGATAGTAGATGGCTTTTGGGTTGCACAAAACAAATACTGAACAAGAGGATGTTTTTAAGTTCCTCTCTTGTTCAGTGTTTCTCCAAAGAAGGCATGGAAACCAGGTGTTTCCTGACTTGCATGAGACTACTCAGCAGTTTCTCCAGCCTGGCTTGTTCAGTGTCTTACTGGAGCAGTTGAGAAGAATGTTCTGTGTAGTATGGAGGGAAGAAAAATGCTGGATGAAAGGGATTTGTGAAAGACTTCCTGAACAGACAGTTGTATGGTGCCTCCAGGTTTCATTGGCACTGATACATGTTACTGCTTTAGTGATGAGAATCAGAAATCAGGTGGGAATCATAAATGTAAACTTTATTTTGTTTTGTTTAGGGCTTGTTGCTGTGGGAGAGAAGGCACAAAAGAGATCTGGACATTACGTTGTGATGAAGGATCTTTCAGGTGAGATTCTTACTTGTGTAAAAAAAAAAAAAAATCTCACTTAAAATGGTTGCTTTGATAGCAGCACTGAAATTCCAAATACATTTTATCTTTAAGGTAAACATCCAGTTTCTGCGTTGATGGAGATCTGTAACAAAAGAAGATGGTCACCACCTGAATTTGTGTTGGTGGATGATAGTGGGCCTGATCATCGCAAACATTTTATCTTCAAGGTGCGTTTGAGTTTTGTTGTCTGCTTTTGGTTTCTCTATTAAAAGGTGTGATTGGAATTCATGTTTATATTCCAGGGGTAGCTGAGGACTGCTAAGCAGTGTCTTGATGCTAGAATTTCAGAGTCCTGTTTCTGTAAAGGCCAAATCCAATCTCTCAAGCACATTAATCTGTAAATCCGTCAAGACAGACACGACTCCACTTCTTACTAAAATTAACCACCTGTGTGGTGGCGTATTCTTGCCGTTTACTTGCAGGTGTGGTGTTGAGCCTTACCTTTGTAAAGGTAGCGAGCAAGATTTAATTATTTTTGTCCTTCAGTTACCTTACGATGTGGGCTTTCTCTTCCATGTAATACCTTGTGTTAGCAGTTACTGTTTGGCAGCGATGGTGGCTTACAGGCCAGATGTGGATTTTTGTCTACTCCTAAAGAGGAATTACATAGAGAACAAGCTTAAAGGAGCCCGGTAGCGCTGCCTCGAAACAGAAGTGAAGAGGCACTTTCTAACGCTTTCTTTTTTTCCTCCCCCTCTTTCATAAACAGGTGAGAGTCAATGGAAATGAATATAGGCCTACTTTTGCCAGCCTTAATAAGAAGCATGCTAAAGCCACAGCAGCAACTGCGGCTCTCCAAGCGATGGGACTTGTACCAAAGGAAAGCATGGTTAATACCACCATGTTTAGGAGTGCCTCACACCGCTAGATATTGTTTTTTATATTGACATTATTTCAGATAATTTTACTCTGCACAAAAATGGTATTTGCCCTTTCATGTTGTAAATACATTGGCAATTCCCACGTTGTAAAAACTGTACAGGCACCTTCAGGTTTTTCTTTTGTACCATCCAAATGTATTTAAATCATACTTAGTTTTTGGTATGTTTATATTGTTTACATTAGTGATGTAATTATTTCTTAAATGACTAAATCAGATGACAGACTCTGGAGGCAACAGTAATCTAAACCCTTGTTTTAAAACTCATGCAATTTCTCTTCAATACGGAATGTTAACACTTTCATACCGTTTTGTACTATGCTGCAGTTTTCCCTGGTCTCGGTAAAGCTACTCGTGCGCTTTTTGCCGACAGCTGGTAAAAGGTCGTGCGGCTTACCTTTAGTCTAGTCGAGGCTGGCGTGTACTGCTGGACAGATACTGGGCCAGTACCGTGACCCCTGTGAGAGAGCGTGCGGCAGCAGCCCTGTTGTACGGTGTTAACGCCGTGGCTTCTCTTTGAATTTTGTTTGGGGGTTTAACTCGGTGGCGCGCTGCGCCTGGCCGTACAGCCCGTACTCTAGGACAGAGGCGATTAGGCAAAAGACTTGCTTGCAAAAGAGATGGCAGAAAGTCCAGCAATGGAACCGACGAGACTTGCAATGTTAAGGTGACTCTCCCTGCATGTTCTACGAAGGGAGATGATGGGAGTTGTCTATTCCAAACAAATTAACACACTGCCTGATGTTGATTGTATGAATTTGTGGTTAATGTGAATTTTAAACTCTTAACAGATCTACAACTGGATTCGGGGGGAGGGAGGGGATAGAATGATGCTTAAATTGTTGTACCCAACTTGGTCAATAAAGCAGCACAAGTTCATAATCTTAATCACTGGTCAGTAAACAGTAATTAAAACGTATGCCAAAACAACTTTTGGAAGAAACGCACAGGATAAAAGTATGCTTTATGAAGATTATCAACAGCTGGTAGGGTTGCAGAATCGGTTCTAGTCAGTTCTGGTTGCTTTGCACTGTTACCAAATTGCCTCCTGGGGCTTAAATTTTCCATAATGGTACTCTGCCCTCAAGGAGGCAGCCTGATCCAGAGTTTTGGCAGTTTGACAAGGGAGAGGATGTAGACAGCTTTTCCTCCTTCTTTTTGTTGTTTGGTTTTTTTTTTTCCTTTTTAATTTTATTTAAGTAGTATTAGTGCTTTAGCTATGTACACTTTGAATTGGAAAGGGCATTGTACACCTCTTGCCAGATTTGTCTGAGTTACGAGCAGATTGCCAAGATTTAGGGACTCTAGTAGTTCAGGTGCTTATTTCAGAAAAGTCTTTTTGAGGTCTCCCTGTATTACATCTACTGAGCGGAGATTCATCTGGGACAGGAACAAAAGACAGTTTGCATGTAGCAAGGCTGTGCTCAGGCCTAAAGCGAGTTACCTTTGCGATGGGAGTAGGAATGTGGAGGTGAAGAATTGCTAGTACCTCTTCTTCCACAGAGCAAGGTGACTGTGTGTATTCTGCCAACTGTTACAGAATAAGGTGTCTCTCTTTGCCCTGAAAGGCCATGGATCAATGTCTTGTGTACAGCAGAGAAAACTTACTTGGTTCTCTACCACACACTTCCAAGAAATAAAGCCCCTTATTAGTCTGTCAAAGTGCTCTAGAAATGCTTGCATTAATTTTCATGGACATAGTTGTCTTTTAATTAAAAATTTTTTTCCCTTTGGCTTCTTGCCTTCAGTCTCTGGCTAAATATTTGAAGATGTCCTTGCCTCATTTGCTGAACTAGTCGGAAGGTGTGTCTAAAAACCAAAAGTAAACACGATGGTACAGCCATGGAAAGATCTGCTCTGGGACAACTGGGTGTTGTATCTGTCTTGACTGAAGTCTGGCTTTTTGGTGTATGACTTAAGTAATTAACTCAGGATGTGGGAGCAGCTCCTAATCAGACTTCCGTTTAAATGTCTGGTTTCATAGAGCTAAAACATCGAAGATGTTGATCATTCTGTTTAGTCTGTGGCGTCCCTGTAAGCACTGGTTTCACAGCTGTACAGTATCAAATCTGGGAACATACGATTTCTTGTACTTGTTGTCTTGTGCTTTTTTTTTTGGGTCTGTATTCCCCATGTATAATTAAAGACAGGTTATCTCACAGCAGCAAGGAGCAGATGAATTCAGTCCCATGGAAGACTTCGTTTAAAAAGTAACTATTTAGGCAAGTTCTGGATTTCATGCCTTAAAAGACGTGGTACTGTACGTGGATTTAACCTTTGGTCTCACAGAAGAGTTAAAAAAAAGAAAACAATTAAGGTCTGTAATGCCCTAATTATGACTCTTGTTGATTTTGAGGTTTCTGTTTTAGTTTCATTCCTTGTTGTTTAGAATGATATATGAATCTAAAGCTAGAGCAGTAATGTGCTTCTGTTAAATTTGTAAATTTGAATTGGTTTGAGTGTCCTTTGCATGGAGGAATAGATAAGTAGTGGTATATTAAAAAGAACAACTAGGAAACACTTTCTTGGAACCTGGTTATTTATGCAGCGCTTCAGCTGTCTTTAGTCTGTGACTCCTGCTGATGGAAGAGATGAGCTGTTTGGCTGTTGGATTTCCTTTTGCTGCAGAATTATTTTTCCAGAAGTAACCTTGCTGAAAGTGCTTCTGACTTCCCCATCACGTGAGGGAGGAGCATTTGGAAGCAGATACCCGAGAACTTGTAGCCGGCTTCCACCAGAACAATTTCTTGGCAGTCTTCTCATTTGTAGTTTTTAAATAGTTAGGACTGGAGGAGCGGGAAGGTGAAACTGCCTCTTAAAGTGCAAAAACCTAGATGAAATCTTCATCAACTGCTACAGTATAGCTCTGCCAAATGAATCATAGTTTGTGATGAAAATTCACCCACTTGGACAGGTTAAATCAATCTTACTGCTCCAGAATAGTCTGGAATAATGGCAGTAGTTACTGAAAATACCTTGAGGTGGAAGAGCAGCAGAGACAGTAGCACAATGCTGGAACCGCTCCAGGGAGCGTTCAGTGGAGGGAGGTACGCTTCAAGAGTAGCACTGAATGCCTGAGCTACTGGAGCAGTAATTACAGGCAAAGCTATGACTTAAAACCAGCCGATGGTTTACAGTACAAGGAGGAGCTACAGCTCAGGTACTGGGCGTAAAACATGGAACAAAGAATGTGGTGGTAAATTTTTGAAATGTAATTGCAGTTCAGATTCTTTTAAATGTCTGCAAGCTGTTAATTGACATTAGTGTCTCTCCGTAACTCTTACAGGCTAGATGTGATAATACAAGCAAACTGAAATTAATAGTAGTTGCTGTATTTCCTAGAAATGGGCTTGAGTCCACATACCAGAATGGTTATTGGCTTGATTAAAATTGCTTTATTGTAGAGGCAACTGCAGAATTGCTTTTCCCTAGTGCTTGCAGTAACTTGCTCTGTGTGCTGACGCTCCCTAAGTAGGCCCATTCCTTGAGCTCAGAAGATGCCTGTTTCAGAACGGGGGTTGTGGGCGCTCGGGTCACGAGCAGCTTTCAGAAGGGCTCGCCGTGTGACAGCAGGGGAAGCTGTGCCAGAACGCAGTTGCTGTGGGACCCGCTGTTGATGACCTACATCGTCGGGCTAAAGGCTAGTTTCAGCAGACTGCGATGCCTGGTAGCAGAGGCAATGACTGATGGAGGCAGACCAACCAGATCAAAAAAGGCATTGAGTTAATTGTTACTCTCTTACAAAGTGGGAATGAAAGTGGAGCTACCACCAGAAATGGAGTATTTGACGTTATCTAATTATTTAATGTTCTAAGGTGCCTCTTTCCTAGCATAAAAGGGGGACTTTCCCTTTATGAAGGTTTTCTAGGTGTTTTCTTGTTCCGTGTGCCACTAGGCTCATCATGGTAGTTACTGTAACGAATGTAAACAAAGTATTGCAGTGTAATTGTATACCTGCTGTATTTGTGGGGTAGGATATGGCAAGTGGTGTCGATACCAAGTCACTGGAAGGCAGAGGAAGGTTCCATCATGCCTCAATCTGCAGTAACTTCTTTACATGTCCACACCTTGAAGTTTACAGTTTTCCTCAAGTAAGACCTGGCTACAGTCTAACCTGACTTGTTTCAGCACCCCAGGCAGATCCTGAGCCAGTGAGTAGAACAGCACTGCCATAAATGAGGGCAGCTGACTGTGATGCGTGAGCACTGCTTTATTTTCTGTGCACAGTTGAATTAGAAATGCTGCTGGAGTGCACAAACATGATGGTGTTCTACATACTGCTCTTTGGATTTAGTATTCTCTGCTGCAGGAATCTGACCTCCTGACAGCTGTGTAAGAAGCGACATACATGCCTCTAAAATAACAGCTTTGACTACCTGAGGCAAAACAGACTGCATTAAATGTCCTCGTAGACTCTACTATTGCTATGGACATAAACGCAGATCAGCATCCCCCTGCTGATGATCATTTTCTGTGTCTTTGATGAGGTGGCTCCAACTTGTTTGGATTCAGGTCATAGTTTGTACTAGTTGCTTTTTAAGCATCTAGCTTATTTTAAAGTGAGTGAGTATGGGAAGACTAGAGCGCTATGCCAAGCAGTTCTGAGGAATCTTAACCTTTGAATCCGATTCAAACTGTGCTTGTGTCTATTGGACTTTCATCTATGCGGAGTTCAGAGCTGACTCTAAACCAAGAGGTGCAACATACCAACGCGGAGCTATCAAGGAGCGTCTGGCAGGGCGCTGGAAAGTCCACCCATCCAAAATGGTGATGAGTTACTGCGCAGAGTAGTAGCAGAAACTCTGTACTTCTTCAGAACAGAATTTGCATGTGCATGAAGAATACAGACCTTCCAGGTGCAATTCAGACCAGTAAAATGATAGTCATGTTTTTATCACATTTTATTTAAAAAAAGCTTTCTAAAATACAAAAGGAGGTGTCCAAGGCCTTCTCCTTCATTTCTTTCAAACGTCCTTTGAAGTGTTTTATGATGGGTGATGTGCAATAGTTGTTGTCTGTGATGTTCAACCAGATTGTATCTATCTCCCTCGGTACCGCATAGGTGCTGCCCGTGTAGACCCCAATGAAGTACAGCAACTGCATGCTAGAGAGCATTCTCTTCTGTTAGATGGAATTAGCGTACCTAGGACTTCCAGGTATAAGCGTAATCCTTCATTTCCAGAAATCGGATGGCAGATTTTCCCAGTGTTGGACACTGACTCAGTTGGTCCCAGGCCTCGGGATGCAGTCCACACCTAGGAACGTCTTTGCCTGTGGGTTCCTGTGGAAATTCACATGAAGAGGAGAGACACGGAATAGGTATTTCTGTTTGAAATACCAGCATTTTTTAATGTTTGTGTACCTCTGGGGAATTCCTGACTCCTGAAAAGCTAGTTTTCTGATTATTCCAGTTCTGAGGGAATGACAAACCCCAAGGACTGCCAGGTGGTGATGACAAGTAATTGGGTGTAAACCCAGGTATTAAGGGACAGTTTTGTGTCACTCAGTGTCCTATGGTTTGTAATAAAGACACTATTCCCAACAGGAAAGACTGTCTCTGCCAGTTTCCTTACCTTATTGAAGGCAGGGCTCGTGTTGTCAAGGTTAGTGTTAAACACCGCAGTTGGCTCGTGTGTGTATAACGCAGCAGAGAAGGCTCCCCTCTGCGCCACCCTGAGCAGCATGGTCAATGAATGCAGGGAGTGAGGCATGACGGGGCCTACAATCTCCAAGCTGAATATATCCTCATACGCCAAGTGAACCCTGGCTTTGGCATTTATACTTCGAGCCTGAAGACAAGAGCACATAGGATTAGTTTTTGATGCAGCAAATAAAGTCCTAATTTTCATTTACTTGAAAGCTGCAATGCTAGAGTCCTATTAAAAGTTCAATACTTTCAGATATTGTCAACTCACTGTTCAATATAAAAGTAGTACGATGGTTTGACTGTCTTAGTTGGTACATTTTGGCAGTTGTTACAGTGACACGCAGGGATGCTATGCAACATGAAGGAAATTAACTGCAGAAGAACAGTATTGAACTACTGTGGTGGAAGAGGGCTGCACTACCTGTATTAATAGCATATCCTTTACTATCCACTGCCTCCTCATAGTAACAGATGGTGAGCTGTGGTTCAGAGGCTCCCTCCTTGCAAGCAGCTGTGATAGTCTGAGACCCCGTAAGAGCTCAAGAGAATCTTTTACAAATCATTTTAGTGTCTGGGAAGTCTGCTTAACCTCTTAGGTATCAGGACATGAAGAATAGAAACATGGGCATTTCAGTTTAGCAGCACAGATCTATGTGGACAGAGACTATTTAGGAGGCCTCCTGTTACGCAGTCAGGGTGCTAACTCAGGCTACAGCTACAAAAATTACTCTGCTGTACTTGAGGGAGACTATACAAAGTCACTGTCTAATTTACTGAGTGAAGAAACAATATTCTTTTCTTTGAAAAGAGACACGGTTGCATTACTTACTTTGAGTGTTTGCATTGTTCCGCCTCGGAAAGCAACAGGGGACAACAAAGTTGGTGGAAGCCCTGCCTGCGGCCCTGCGACAGCCACCAGGCTCTTGCAGTTTATCAAGAAGTTCAACAAGGTGAACGTGTTTGTCCCTTTCACTAGCGCAAGGGATTCGGGCTTGTGATCCATCTGCACCTCATGCTTCTCCTTACGACTGTATTGACTGGAGTCAAAGGAAAACCATGAGGCAGTGAAAAGCATCAAGGCACCACAGGAAGAAGAATCAGAGCAGTGCGACTCCAGAAGAAGCCACCTCTGACCAAGCAAGTAATTTAAACAAACAAAGCCAAAAAAAACCCCACTAAGCTTTACACCAATTTGGATTTGTTCTTCAAATACTAAGCAGCAGCTTAAACCTGACTTCTGATTTCATTACTGACGTTCTGAAATGAAAAGCATTTTGGAAGTCCAATGTCTTACAGCTGGCAAGTCATGTTTACTAAATACCTATGAAGTTAGCAGCTCCTGGTTTTACTATGAATTTTGCTCCAAACCAAACAGAAAGACACAAGCATTTAGAGTTCAGATCAGGAGTCTGCTTTTGAAGCGCGTTCCCCAGTGGTCCCCACTTACAGTGCATTGCTGTGGGGGGTAGCCTCAGGGGAAATGAGATTCCTCGAGGGTGAAAGCCAGCAGAAGCTGTGTGGGGCAGTGCACCTCACCTGCTCCAGATACAGATGGAACCAGAGGAAGACAGAGGTAATCTGTCCCTCTGAAATACCTACAGATTATCAGGAACAGCTCTTCTGGTCTACAACTGCATCCCTAACTATGCCACGCTACTTCCAAGTGTACACCTAGCCCCCATTAACATACACCTTTTTCTTAAAAAACAAAAACAACCAAAAAAACCCTAAGGAGTCCTTCCAGTGAACCTGTATGTGAGGTGATACAATCAGTTTGTGCCTAACGGATGGACTTTACAAAGCCTACATTAACAATTTACAATGGCTTTTCTTTCAAGAAGAGCAGCATCTAGAAATACTTGCCATAAGGAACATCAAAAAGGCAGGCAGTCTCTTAGTATGCAGTAATATGACAATTAATATTTGGAAATTAGTTCTCAAAAGCTTTTACAAAACTTAAATCGATACTACAAAAAGATAACACCAGCAGGGTTTTCCAGTGTCATACATCTCGATGTGCAGAGATAGGATACAGTTTAATAGAAATAGCATCTGGTTTCTTAACCTTGTCTTGGACTCCCATCTCCTCAAGCCAAGAGAAACTTTCTTCATCATCATCACTTGGAGCTACTTCCCTGGGAAACACAGAATCAGTGTCAGGAGGACAATACTTCCTACAAAGGTCTTCCAAATGGAATGCGTGGGAGTCTGTAGATGCCCCCGAGTTTGAGCATTGTAGAAGACTTATTACATACTCGCCGTTTTCCATGCTGTTGCCCGCTTCGAGGCTGTTAGCAACTTCTGTTTCCAAACTCAGTTCAGAGCTTTTCCGTTTTCTGGTTCTATTTTCTTCTACCAAAGGTAGAGAAAACTCTATGCCTTCAACAGAGAGGGAAAGCAAGCAAGGAATGGTTTTGTAACACAGCTAATGCACTTTATCAGTTATTCAAATCCCAGTTGGACTGGTTTCACCTTACCTTCATTTCTCATGGCTTCCCTTAACCCTCTAGTTGTGGGAGAAATTACAGCTGTGATAACGTCACTTCCCGCAAGACCAGCGGCACGGAACAGGACGGTGAACTGGTAGGTACACACGTAGAAGTAGGGACACAGCTTGGCTTTCAGCAGATTGTACAGAGAAGTAAAGCTGACAGACCTGCACATGACAATAAAACAATTCTGTAACTGAAGTTAATTCTTTGCTATCAACACATCAAATGGGATTTGGCTAGGCGGTGCTGGCGTGTAGTCTGCACGGGTTTGAGGGCACGCTGAATCATGAGTCAGATTTTCAGACCTGCTCAACATCTAGGAAGCTGCACTCCTCTGAAACGCAGCCCGTCTGTGAGTGCCTTGCTCTTACAGCATACTTGCTTTCTACCATGTGCAGTTTACAAGAAGTATCAAAGGCAACTTGCTAGCTGGATTAACAGAGTTCTACCCAAATCAGTAACTAGGACTAGAGTGGAGCATTTAACACAAGAAGGTAGCTTTAGTCTTAAACTTATTTCCCTAGCCTGATCCTCGAAATAACAAGCATTCTACAGCTGTGTGTGTGTGTGTGTGTGTCAAAAAGCTTTTTCATAAAAATGGAGAAAACTTGTGCATTAATTAAAATCCCATTGTCTTACAAGTACTAATACATCAGTTGTTTGGTTCCACTTACCAGTCGCTCATTAGCACTTGTTGCAAGGCTTCATCCTGTGACCAAGGACTAGCCTTTCCAGCCATTTTTCTGTCCGCTCCAATCCGAGGGAACAGCTGCAGCCATGGCAGTGAAGGGTGAAGCCAGTAAACAAGGCTTTGCTGAAAGGCACAACGCAGTTCTGTGGACAGTTTTGGTTCCTAGGTTTCAAAAAGTATTTGATGAGGCCAGTAATAGTTTACTTAAGGCAGCATTGCAAGTGATGGGTTTAAAAATAAAAATTACACTAGATACTAAAAAAAAAAAAAAAATAAAAAAATATTCCCAGGCAAAACAATAAGCCAGACTGAAGAAATTCGGACAGCAACTGGCAACTGCTCCACAGCTGAAGTTAAACAACCTCTCACTTACCACTGTTTACCACTGTGAGCACAAGCCATGGATGGAATTAGATTAGTAGTCTAAATGAGCCTTATTCGTAATGCAAATAAGATCATTCCAAGACACAATCAAACCTTCGCTGGCAGGATGTTTAAGGAAAAGTGCAAAGGTACATTCTCCTTTCTAAAGCCGGAGCTTCGAGCTGCCCTCTGCAAGTTTTACCTGTACGCTCTGTGGCAAGTTTGTTTCTGTAGCTCTACAATGCTGAGCAAATCCTTGAGCTTCCTCTTGGGCTTTTAAATGTTCTGCCCAGGTAAAAGGATAGGAAGACATAAATAAAAGTCGTGTTTTAAGACTCCAGTCTGCAGGAAATTCATGTCTTGGTGAGGAGGGAACTTCGGATACAGCAACGGGTAAATGAAGGTCCTTACAAAACAGAAACAGCATCAGTTAACCCACGGAAAATTTAAAAAAAAACAAACAACAAAACAAAAAAACCAAAAAAACAACAAAACAAAAGCTCCAACTACGTAGCTACCTGTTTATATTTTAGCAAGGTCAGGTCTCCTCTCATGTTGATTTAATACACCTTTCCTGGCAGGCAGAGCCAACACTGGACTAGACAGGACCATGACTATTACATGGAACGTCTTGAGTTTAGTAGCCTATAAAATGACAATTTAAACCTGTTGCATCCTCCATGTTTTTGTCCAATTCAGTGCAACAGCAAAAATGCCCAGCTCATTCTGATCCTAAGGAAACTTGCATTAAGTTAAGAGCCATACTTAAAAAAAAGCTTTTACAGACAGGTTTTCTGGAATCCAAGGTACACACAGTTTACCTGTTCATGGACTAACCAAAGTCACGGTCTATACTCAACAGAATATTTTAGTCATTAACAGATTCTAATAGAAATACAGTTTTATATTGTTTAGAAAAAAAACAGAAGAGGGTTTTTATTCACAAGAGTCTTTCCAAAAGTCATAAACTAGGAACAGGTAACAGGATGAATGATTCAAAAAAAAGAAAACTTAGCCTGAAGTTTATGAAGACAATAATTTCCATGCCAAAACAGCGTCTCATTTGATCTTCTCTTTGCAATTGTAATGTCAGACGCTTCCTAGAGGATCGAAAAAACCCCCGCTGTGGAGCTCTTTGATAGTTTGTTCTCTTTGAGAAGTCATTATTCTATTCTGCTAAGTTAGTTTGAGATTAAATTGCTGCACCTGTAGCATTAGATATTATCTGCTTGAAACTCTCTTTCAAGAACTGGTTTTCTGGTATTCTGTTTTTCCTGTGTGCCTAGTGAAGTTGTTTGTTCCCTTTCTGTAGCCTAATAAGAGACTGCAGGAGATGTATCACTTTGAAGAACATCCTTGTCTCAACAAAATACAAAAATAAGAAACAGGAGAATTATAGTAAACACAGCAATAAAACTGGAAGAAGACAACAACCTCTGTCAACTAGAACTACAACAGTAGCGATGTCAGGCAGAAGGCTGGCTTTTAAAAGAGTGCCAGCATAACAGTAAACGTCAAGGCAATTTAAGAATTTTTCTTGAACGCCAATGTTTTAGAACATCATTTTATACAGAGATGGACCATCAAATATTGTTACGTGTTTTCAGCTTTTTTTGTGACCTGAGAACAGCTAAAAACATTTCAGAAGCAGTGTGTGCTGTTTCATACATCGGTTAGGGCGGGGAAGTCTGTTCTTTCAGAGGGCTCTGCTCTCCCGGCCGGCTTCCCTTCACAAACAGGCTCTAAAAGCTTAAGAAAAAAGAGAGCGTAAGATGCAGGACAAAACAAGAACCAGGCTGACACTTTAAAAAAACGCCCCTTTCGGTGAAACGCCGAGAGCGCCACTAGGCCGGCACACACGCTGCAAGCAGCCAAGTGCCACAGCTTGCTTTCAAGCTGCGCACAAAGCCCGGGCAGGCCCCAGGCTCGGGGGACGCCTTTCCCAGCGGGACCGGGCTCCGGGCCGACGCTACCGCACCCAGCCGAGCGCGATGGCTGCCGGCGCGGAGGCCCCTTCTCTCCCCTCACCCCTCCGGCCTCGCATCGTCACCGGGGACCTACCTGCCAGAAGGGCGCTGCCGAGGGGGACCCGTCCGCCGGTGGTCGCCGGTCCCGCACCCGCGGCGGGGGGGTGCCGCCCGCCCGCGGCGCGTTGTCCAGGCTGGAGAAAGGGTTGCGGCGGGCGGGCGCGGAGGGGGCCCGCGGGGCTGCGCCGCAGGGCGGGGGAGCGGCGGCGGCGGCGGGGGGCTCGCTGCTCCGCAGCCGTTTGCGCTTCAGCCGCAGCATCGCCGGCGGCTTCTTGAAGCCGGGCGAGTAGCCGGGCACGGCGGAGGCTGCCATGGCCGAGCGGAGAGCAGCTGCCGGGCGGGAGCCGCTGTCCCGGCTTGGCGCGAAAAGAGCCGAGTCCCGCCCCTGGGCGGTGCTGAGGTAACGCGGAGGCCGCCGCCGCCGCCATTGCTTCCGCCCCCCGAGGGCGCTGGGCGCTGAGGTGACGGTCAGGGAGCTCCCCCCGCCAGCCCCGCGGACGGTGGCAGCTGTCCTGCCACCGCTCTCCTCCCCGCTTCGGCTAGTAACCAAGAAAAGCATTACTGCTAAATAAACGTAAGTGGAGTTCTGAATCCCTTCTGAAACCAGCATGAATTTCTAGTCCGGTATCCAGGAACTCGCCATGTGGCTGCACCCACGCAAAGATCACCTGTGAAGATACCACAACGTGGTTCCAGTTGTGTGAAATGTGACAGTAAACGCTGACTGTGCTTCTTTGGCAGAGAAAAGTAGTTTTGGTGATGATTCAGGGCGCTGGCTAGGGCCCGTGCTGGAGTGTTGCAGAAAGGCACCCATCCCCTTGCCACCAAAAAACGTGCGGTAGTTTTCAGCCCATCCTAGACAGATGATCTTTTCCAAAATACAGCTCTGAAGGCCATAAAATAAAAGCCAGCGATGGATTACAAAACTAATCCAGATGCAAAGCTGTGTTTGAAGACACAGCTTAACAGCAATCTATGCATCATCCACCTCACCAGAGCAGACACAGCCTCAGCAAAACCTTGACAAAAGCCTGAGCTGGCGCAACTCCTGGCACGGCTCGCACTGTTATTAGTGCTATAGGAGACCATGGCAGCCTTCACAGGGCTGTCCGATCAGCGTCCTGGTAGCAGTGAAGCACCTGCGCCTTTCTTGTCACAGCTAGGAAGGAACAGGCCAGCATGTGGCAGCCCCTCTGCCCAGAGCTGGGGAGCCTGGCTCTCGCACTCTACTTGCTGCGAACTGCTCGAACTGCTTGCTGTGAAATTTCTTCTGTCAGGGGATGGGCGAAAGAGGAAGCAGTTGCTCAAGGAGCCTCGTGAACCCCCTTGTTCAAGCCCACGCAAATCCAAACCTCGCATTATGAAAGAGCATTAGAAAATGCTGAGACATCTCAGCCAACTAAATGCACCAATAGGCAGCTTAACACCCAAAGGACAGACATTCGCTTCATAACCTGATGCAGCTGAAAAACCAAGACCTCTTCAGCACTAGCTAGCCTTAGTCTATTGTACATGAGGTTCAAAAGACTTTTACATATGTAGTTAGGAGCAACATATCTATTAACAAAAGATCTAGTAAAATAAAAACTACACTATAAAAATCTTTCTTCTGCAGCTTTGTCAGTGGTTGTTCCTGTTTTATTAAACCTTATTTTTAAACTCATTTCCTTTGATCTACTTTATTTTGCAAACATTTAAGCTAAAACAAACACCACCAGCAAAAAACAAACAGTTGGGTACAAAGCTTCAGAATAAATGTCAAACAGAGGTTTCACATGCTTTAGACATGTGTGTACACACATGCATAAAAGCATTACTTATTTTCAAGGTTGCAGTACATCACATTAGTAGTAAAATAATATTTACTTATGCTTTTATATGTTTCCCTCACATCTTTTATCAAGAACCTACTACAAGTCCAGTGAATGATAGAAAATAGATTAATGATGGTTCCAGACAATCTATTTTCACCCAGAAGTTCCAGCTTCCTACACTGCTTTAAAGTGCTACTGTCCACTGTTTGAGCCATCCCCACAGTGAAAAGGAATAGCATAGTTGAACAGAAAAAATATTTTTGCTCTCAAATAAGAGCAAGTAGGAAGCCATGTGCTTTGAAGAAAGAAAAACAGCAGCTCCTTCCCTACTGCTGATTTGCAGATGGTTCACAGTAACGGAGAATGCTGGATAAACAGATTTGAGCTATGCTAGGCATAGGACTGTGGGTAAAAGAGGGGAAGTGAAAGTGCAAAGCATAGGAAGGCCTTACTGGAAATATCTCAAAGATACATGAAGTGCCTCAAACATCTGAATGATGCAATTGTATCAGCTTATGGACTCTAGATTTACTAGGTGTATCGCCTGGCTGCTAAAATGAAGAAAATCAGCTGTGGGGGGAACTGTCAGTACCATATCCTTCCCCTCTAGCATCCTTGCCAATTCTGATGGTTTTGCCCGTCTTTCAATTAAATAACAATTTAAAATGTAGATCAAAGACTTTAAGTCTCAATGTGGTCAAAAGCAAAAGGGAAATACAAAGGTGAATATTGGTAGGGGCTGGAGAAGGGAGTACTAATAAAAAACACCAGATTTTTTTCCCCTTAAATTTCTAGTGGTTGAAAAACAATAGCAACTGAGTTTGCCTGTAGATTTTCCTGACATTTGTAATTGGGGCAGGACAGACAAGATTTGTATGTCAAGACTGCCTCGTTAGAAGTTGCTGATGGGAACATTCTGCTTAACTGGATCCAAAAAACCCCTTCAAGTCCTAGAAGCCTCACAGACCATTTGTGCTGAGGTACAAAAGATCTTCAAATTCTGGTTACAGAATTATTTGAAAGTGTACACTCATTTACTTCTCAAATACATTACGTTTCTTTGTCTTCCACAGGCTTAGAAATCAGGAAATTGTCTGTCAGAACTGGATGACTTGTCTTTTTCTTGCTTGATTCTTCTGAACTATTTCCATAGAAACTTTGGCTTCATACAATGGGATCGGTTCATCGAGCTGAGGCCTAAAACAGAACGCTATGTCAGAAGTGTCTGGTGAGCATGCTCACATCAACAGAAATATTGCAAGACTACTGCTAGAGACTTTACTCACACTATGTAAACTTTACTCCTTAAACAAAATAAAAGTTTTATAGCTTTTCTTGGGTTCACAGAAGAAGGGAAGAGCCCTAAAGCAAACAGGGAACAGAAGTTAATGAAAAGATATCCTTATTACAGGGAGGGGGGGAAGAAAAGAAAAAAGGTGGTGATGAGGCTTTTGCTCAACAGCAGTACTGTTATCCTGCATCAAGAGAAAGGAGCTTCAATTCCCACCTCATTATGGGAGCTGTCACTCTTCCCAGAGGAGTATTAGCCAGACCTAAGGTCTTTTACAGCCAACACCATTTCTCAATCAAACACACTGCTGAGCACCCAGATACATGCTCTTCCTCCACCAAGGAAAGAATGTGCTGCCACTGTTAAATTTGGACATACAGCATAGTTCTGGGGTTTACCAAATTTCCTTGTGCTTAGCTTGCTATATTACAAACAGAAATAGACCATAAACTGCTGCACGTAAACTATGTGAGGCATCTTTTCCTGAGCATCCCAATGAAAATTTGCAGTGCAGCGATGACAAGAGTTTTCTACTTCTAATGCTGAAGGAAAGAGGGAAGAAAAAAATAAAAATTAAAAAAAAAAAAAATCACATCTCTGAGCTGAAAACACTACTTGATAATTTCTCCATTATATCTTCTAAGATGGGTATCTAAGAGGACTGTCAAGGTAACAACATATCCACAGATAATTCTTTCTATAATCATGTTTGCTGGCAAGAGCCCTGTATTGACACAAAACCACCAGGATCAAGGCAAAATGAAAGTTAACCTTAATTCCAATCTTTGGATCAGATTTATGCACTTGGTTATGTATCAGAAACCTCCTTTCCTGAAATAGTATGCAGAAATGAAATACAGAAAATAGAATTTTGAAAAATAAAGCAAGAGTTAAGACTGATTGTTGTACTAGTGCAGGCTGCATTTGTCAATCAGAATGGCAATTGCATTTTTTTTGGTGCAGAATGAAGATGACAGACTTTGGTACCTGTTAGCTCTCCCTACTATTCATACAGGCACGCGAGGTAAAAATCAAAATGAAGTTGGGAATGTAGCAGTCTAAATTCTTGGCACACCACTGTGCATCTGTAAGGGATCTTTGAGTTAATGACTAACATTCATGACAATGTAGCAGATGAGGCTGTATTTAGTCTTTATATGAAACTGAAAAATTAATGTTCCTTCCTTCATTTTAAGAGCAATCTGATTAATATTTTTAAAATGGCTTGAGCTATAGAGTGATCACCTTGTGTTTTCTTCAGATGGTATTAATGCCATATGCTCAAGAATTTCACAAGATATACACATACAAAAAGAAAAAGAGCAGATTTTTCCTTTCAGCTTTTAAAGCCTGTTATGATAAAATGTGCTGTTATTATTAAGGATACCTCAGGAGATGACAGAAGAAATCTTACTGTTTAGTCAGCTTACTTTTTGTAGGTGGATAACTACTCTGTAAGCATTCAACAAAAATATCAAACTATAAACCGATTCATGATAACCTGCATCCCATAAATGCATCCTTACTGTGCCTGACCTTGCCTAATCTCCTTTGCAGTTTAGTGGAGGAGGGGAGGATATCCTTGCAGTACAGTTAGTCGTTTCACAAATATAATGACTTAATCCTCACCTGCCTCTGCTGTTCTGCTAAACTGCAAAAGTGATTCAGCAGATCTCAATCTGCAGTGCAGTACAGAACAGGGAGGGTCCTTAAAGCCGTAAAAAGACAAACCTTCCGTTACTTGAAGCGATCCACTGAAAAATGTCATGCTAGCAGGAAAGCTCAGAGTCCAGCTGCTTAAGGCCAAATGTAGGTAATGCAAACGAAGGAGGCATTCCTCTTCCTGCACCCACATCTTCGCTCAAAAAATTTTATGTACGTAACATTAAAATAAGGAAAAGATTATGAAGCCAAAATACGTTAACTTTTACAGTTAAACTGGCTGCCTTAAGATTTACAGATGATGCATCTACTGCTCAAAATAAAAAAAGAATTCCAAAATGTCATATGCATAATATAAAACCTTATAGAATCAAATCATCGGTTAATTGGTTCAATCTTGAACCAAAATACTGCATTTTCTCCGGAATATGTGTTTTCTATTTCAGCACTGCTTTTAATGAAGCATGTAGAGACATTTATTTAAAAGGAATTCAGAGACTAGTTTAAAACATGAATTTATGTTATATTTTAGTTACACTGCATGCTTAACTGTGCTGACCTTTAAGCCTGTGGTTACATGACTGAGTAGAGGGAATCCATTAGTTGATTTGTCGGTTCTATTTCCATCCACTCATATTAGCAGTCAACATTCAAAATGGCCATCAAAAGGATATAGAGATACCTCCCTTGCTGTATGTTGGACAAGTTCCATATCTCATCATTCAGGAAGGAGACTGTGGCTCCTTTAAGAAATAAAGAACGGCTATCTGGAGGATCCAGCTTAAACAAAATGAAGAATAATGTTATTTATATTTTCCTATTAAAAAAAAAAAAGGTTAAATGGTTATTTTATATCGATGGTTAAAAACCAAACAAATACCCCACACCTTGCCCATTCTTAAAACTTAGCAAACTTGTAATATTTACAGCTTTAAATGATACTTTTCTGTCTTGTCAAACAGTTTAATACCCTGAGTCAAACAAAATAGGTCCTTTAAAATTTCAGTATAGCCAAGCCATTAATATAACTTACTTTCATCTTAGAGAAGACAGCCCCAAAATTGTTCCAAAAGAAAATAAAAACATTTATTATTAATGCTGTATGCTTCCCATTTTCTGGATATGAAGGTTTTCTTAAGTGACAACTGATGAACTGATGTTACTGAACAGTGAGGAACCATTCAGCTATGACAGAAGCTCACAGACATATCCATATATATACACACACACACCATAGTACAAACTTACTGACACAGTATCGTTACCTGAAGATTTTTTTCTGTGGTTATCCAGTGTCCCCCAATGCCAAGAAGAGTAATGATATCATGCTTATGAGGCAGCAACGGTGATTTTGAAGTTGATTCATCTTCAGCACTATATAATTTCACTGAGGGGTGGGAAGGGGGATGGGGAAGGAAACATTCATTTGAGCTCAGAAGAAAATTCTGTTCAGAATGAAATGTCCATCTTTTCCTGTACTGAACACCACATATCTTGGGATTCTTGACAGTCCTATGTCTTCAGATACAAACGAGTTGCAATATATGCGTATGAATACACTCAATGAAAGACGGCTGTCTGGAACAGCTCTATAATTAAATTATGCTGTTAGTTATGTGAGAATATCTGAGAAAGTAGAAGATTTAAGAAATTCAATATATATTTCTTTTAACATGTTTCAGTGGGACTTTAAGAAGTTCTTCCATTATTTCAGCTAAAAAATTGTAAACTTCAGACTTTTCAGCTATCATGATTGTTTTAGAATACAGGTTGATAAGTTACGGTGTAATTTTTGTATTAACATAAGGTAGCACAAACAATGATGTCACAGCTCTACTCTGTAAACACATTTTTTTTCTTTTCATTTTTAAATAGAGGAAAATTTTAGACAAATGTAGCAGATGCCTTAACAGTGTTAAATGCTTCCGCTAGAGGGTGATATGAGGAGATCTTGCTTAAGGAGATCTATTGAATAAAAGATACATACATAAAATTATATGGGAACAAGTAGCTAAATGTAATCATTTGAGGTGATGCAGCCTCCACCTATGTTATTTGGAAACAATAATAATAAAACACTAATGGGGCTCTGAAGACCAACCAGATTTTCATACCTCCAAGTTCTAGAACAATATCTACTCCCAGGCCACCCGTTTCTTCCAAGCAGCTTTCTGCCACATCTATCTTTCCATTGGACACATCTATCACTCGAGCTAGAAAGAGCAGTATGTTTGGTCAATTACAATAAAAATGTAGAGTTTATATTCAGAGCAGAACAGAAAGATTCTAGTTTCTGCAAGTATTACAAGTTTACAACTAAATTAAAAATCTAGCCAATAGTTTTTAATTTTCCAATACAGTGCAAGATCAACACCAAAAATACGTATTAGCTTAATGCAGAAGTAAAACTCAGAAGCCTGTTTAGGCCAAAAGTATAAAGTATGCTCCTGTAAGAATTAGAAATCCTTCTGTAAGTTCATTCTTTGCTTTTCTTCTTTTCCAAAAGTGCCTTCAAAAATAGCAAGTTCTGCAGTGACTAGCCATGCTATTGAAGCAAAAAGGAGAGTGGCCAAAAGATAAGGAGGTTCCTTATTTCACGTCTCCCAACTTTCAAATTATCTATCAAATAACCATAGCAGTAATGTTTGGGAGAGTTTTTCAAGAGTAGCTTTCTTCACTGACTTTACATAAACTCTACTGCTTCCTGCCAGTCCCTTGCAGATCCTTTCTCTTGCTTCCACATCAGAGAGAGATACAAAACCCTACTCTCCCTGGCATGGAGCCCTGCCTCCCAGTGCAAGTCAGAAGTAAACATGTAAACCCACAATAAATTCACTTATGAGGCACTGACTTGACTTTTCTTATGATCCCAACAAGTCTTTTAATCTTGTAATATCCATCTTCTCTTTACAATAATGCTTAGTAACATCGTTACTTATCTCACAGCATGGATAACCTTATTAATGTATTACTTTTTGCATGATGTTTTTAACCTCTAAATGGCTCTCTGGGTCATTAAATAAATATTTCGATGGAAGTATTTACATCTCCTCTTGAAATACTTCTGAACTGAAAGTCACTAATACATTTTCTCCTCATATATCTGCAATACCATATTTATAGATGGTTGTAAAGATAAACCACAGCACCAGGCATAACTAGGGCAGAGAAGTAGTAGCTAAGTTTTTTAGTTTTGTTTCATAATTATGAGGCAAAACAAGCATTTAGAAACTAAACAGGCCAAAGGCTTCTCAGCAAAATGATAACTGAAATAATGTCAAATAAATCTGGAGGCACATTTCCAAACCATAGTGGATTAAACTCAAATTTGCAGTGTGTACTTACCCACTAAAGGCTGCCGTATGCCTTCTTGAATTTAATCACAGGGAATGGGAAGGAAAGAGAGAAGAAGAATTGCAAGAAACTGATTATTAAGAAGAATATTAACAAATATTTAGTTAATGCTTTGGGGTTTTTTTCCCCTTCCAATAAAATCACAAGATGCATTCAAATTCTTAGGTCAATCCTTCAGTTTTTTCACTGAAGTCAACTTATCTGGCTAAAGAGAACACATATGGTCATAATTTAATATAGATGTCACGTTAAGTTAATAACTATAGTCACATTCCTCATATGCAAATAAACCCACATAATATTCTTTTCTTATTAGTTTCTTCAGTCAATAAAAGTTTTTTCTTAACATAGCAATTTGACATAGTATAAAGTTTCTGCAAATGGTTTCACTTTTTGAGAATAATTCTGATTTAATACACTCAAAGCCTGACTATCCAGAAGAAAGGCAGTAGTTTTATCAGTTTGACTATTTTCTGATTTCTGTTTAGCAAAAATTTCCACGGTTTTGTTACTTAATACAATAGTTCAAACAGTACTCATCACAATCCTATTTAATTTCCTTCCAGGCAAAATGCTGTAACAATTTCTCTTCACTGTGGAAAAAGCTGAGAGACAAGTTATATTTTTCTGTAATTCTTTGTCATTTATGCAAAATTTCTCACAAAACATTTGTAAATTAGTTCAGTTTCTTCTTCTGTGACCTGCACAACTTCTAAGTAACATTATTCTGACTAGCACAAAGGCTTCAGTTTTTCTCTTCTTCCACTGTTGGTGAGAAGTATTAGTATTTCCACAACTTGCTACCAGAGTTTACTTGCACACAGTAAGTTCAGCTAGAGAGTTTAAAAACTGTCACACAAAAGATCTGCTACTTGTTTATTGAACATGCTCAAGAAAGCCATGAAAACACTGATGAGTTCTTACCAGAAATGTATCCACTGAAAGCTCAATATTGGTTTTAAAGAAAAAAAACAAACACAAACAAGAAGCCAAACAAAAAAAAAAAGAAGGAAGTAACCTTGGGAACAGAAGAAATATATATATATATATATTTTTATATACACACACACATGTGTGTGTGTATATAAAAATATATATATATATATTTTTATATACACACACACATGTGTGTGTGTGTGTGCGTACTTTTTTTATTTTTTTCTTCTGTTCTCTAACAGAAACTCATCATATTATTTATGTAATAATCTGTCTCTAGTCTGAAATATGGGCATTAAAATTTTAACATTCGTTACAATCCCCTCCTTCATACTATTATTAAATTACTCCAGAGATTACTGAAGACATGCAAAGACCCCATCCCATTGGTCTAAATATAAATCCTTAAACATTAACAGGAA
The DNA here is from genome assembly GCA_013400195.1 of Aramus guarauna. Lineage (NCBI taxonomy): Eukaryota > Metazoa > Chordata > Aves > Gruiformes > Aramidae > Aramus > Aramus guarauna. The sequence continues at coordinate 333,684 of VXBL01008644.1, forward strand.
CTTCTACTTCAGACACTGGAATCATATTTATTAAAAAAAACAAAAAACCACGCAAAAAAAACAAACCACAAGAACAGTAGCTTTGTGCTTTCATACTCAAACTGTTTCTCTTTTTAATACTGTATCCAGGTTATATGTCTTTATTTGAAGTTGCAATTAAATTTTTTCCCCTAATATTTATGTGCCTCAAACCTTTGTAAAAACGCTAAATTAAATTCCTATTGTTATAAAACAAGCACATACATGAGCAACGGCCCTTCCACCGCAAGAGATGGTTATTTCAGCCATTTTATGAAGCATCTAGTTACACTATATAGTGATACAAACTGCTGCTCATTGACAACTGGTAGACTCTTGCTAAAAACTAAACAAAAAAACCCTGAACAAGCTGAAAACTGAAAAAGCCTCCACCCACAGACATTAGAAGCCAGCTTAGATATAGCTAGCTATGCTTGGGTTACTTAGAACATTTATTTTATATCAATATTCATGTAACTTAAAAATGGCAGCAAAAAGTAAATACGCCAAGCAACCCAAAGTCATATTCATATGTGCCAACAGGACTGTGATAATAAGAGTAATTGCAAAGTCCTTTCTGAGCTAATAAAGTTTTCATATCTTAGCAAAATATACCCATGAAATATTACAAAACAAAGCTTTAGATCTTTTGTATTTACTTTTTCACCCTGTAACAGCTGACATAACAAACCTCTACATATCAACAGCATTGACAAAAACGCGTTATGTTCTGATGTCGCGATGCCTACTATTACAGTAAAAAAGACTACTGAAATAAAGAGAAAATAGCTTTTTTGTGAAGTTGCAAAAAATTGGAAGTAATATGAAAGCCTAGAGAAGTTAAGTCTGTCAGATCTTAGAAGAAATGATTACATTTCCAACACAAAACTTTGCAGTTCCCTGTTGAAGATCATTTAGGTCAGACAGCAAAAATGTCTTTCTCCCTGCTCTTGTGTAATGACCTCCGCACAGCACTCCACTTCCTGCCGCATTATCAGCACTCCAAAGCCACTACTGGAAGAGCTAAATACTCACTTGGTAGGCTGGAAGTGAATCACTCCCCAGCACTGCAGATGTGTGTGAACGTGCAGCCCCAGAATGCACATGCACACTGTGTTGTCTCTATGCTTCCATTGCCAGTTCTGTTCTCGGGAGCCAGAAAGGAATTACAATTGACAAGAACTCTGTTCTCTCTGTGTCTAAAGAGCAACTCTCTGGCTTATTTCATCCCTCTCTAGCTTGCTATACTTGAGCCAGCAGGGAGAACACAACGACAATACTATGTGCACCTGCCTATCAGCACTGCCTGGTTTTAGAGAGTCACTAAGATGACAGGAGATTTGAAAACTGCTCTAAATCTCCGTTTGGAAAGCCAAGATTGCTAACAACATTACTATGCAAAACAACTAAGGAGAAAGGAGTCAGAGTCAGGGACAGTTAACCTCAACATTATCTTTTTAATCAGATCTCATCTAACCCATATAGCTACATACATTTTGATTGGTGCAACTGCAATATATGTAAACGTGGTAGCTGACTACACAATACTTTCCCTCACAAAGGCATTCTTACAAGAGACACAGTTACTCTCACCTATACTTCTTTCAACGACAACAAAAATCATACACTGACAAATAAACTTGGTGATTATACTGTAGCAGTCTTTTTTTTCATAGGAGGAAATATCAGACACTAGTTTTAACCTTTTGTTCACTGTACAGCAAAGTTCATGGACTGCAATCAAACTGAACTTTGCAATGCCATCCTTTATTTTAAAACTGTCTGAAGAAAGAAATATTCTACTTTCCTCCACTCTGCAGCACTGAAATGAGAAAAAAATTGATCTGGAAAGATGCTAGTAGCTTCTACATACAGTATTTTCCCCACAGTCCAAATAGCACTGTTACTTTGAGGGAAATCTCCCCAAAACTTAAGTATCAAAAGAAAAGAAATGGAAGGAGTCATAGATGAATACAAGTATGATGTCTAATGCAAAGCTCATTTAGAAAATAGAAAAACGCAGAGCCTTTGAACATCCAGCTACAGTTATGACAGTACTTGAAACTGAGCTGCCACACAGCTTGATAAAATCCTATTAGAAGTAATTTGAGTCCGATGAATACTGTATCTCAAGTATATGATTCCATTTGAACTCTGGCTCACGTACCTAGATTACACACTGTGATACTGGTGATTTAGTAATGCTTCCTTCTTGTTCACAAGCAACAATTTTACAACATGAAAAGACTTCTTGAGTTGTTAAGCCGAAAGCCAGCACTCAAGCACTATTGTGTGAGATTGAAAGTACTGAGAGACCGTCATTACAATTTAAATGAAGAATAAAAATGCCATTAAATACACCTAAACCAAAAATTAAATACATATGGAGTACAGAAAACTATTTGACTATTTATAAATTTGTATTTCAGTTTTCAGCTACTGAAATAAGTCTCTAGACTAAAGAGAAAAAAATAAAATATTTTGATACATTCTTTAGCAAAACTTTAGCACTGAAGAATGTAACTTACCCACAGAAGGTCTAAGCCTCTCTAGGTACTGCTTATCTTCAAGACTGTATGCAGTAGAGATTACTTTAGCTCCTCTATGTTGTGCTAACTGAATAGCTATTGTACCGAATGGCTGCAAAAGAAAAAAGGTAGATTAATTTATTTACAGCAACAATTTGATGCTGTTTAAGAAAGATTATATTGCAACAGGCATTCAGAAGTCAGGAAAGTATCCAGTAATGAACTTAATCCCTCAATAAAACACATCTGCACCAAGAATCTGAATATTCCCAGATGTGCTTTTGTTCTAAGTGAGGCCATTTTTTCATTGACTGGGAAGCTCTGAACTAACTTTTAGTAATTAACTAGTTCTCCCCTTCAACAAAATAGCCCGGATTCTACTTTATGTAACGCGAGTACCATAACTGCAATTGTGACTTGTAGCTTTGGGCTTGCTTGGTTGTTGAAGGAAAAAAGTGCTACCAAGGAAAAAGCCCCAGCCACATTTACATTAATGAATCTTGGCTGAGGCAAGTTCCACGTCTTCATTAGCAATAAAGATTGCAGTAATGCAAATGAAATTATTTTTATCTAAGAGAAGTTTAAAAGCAGTGGTGGGAAAGGATTAAAAAAATTAAGGCACTTGCCTCTAGTTATACCTGAGGGCTTCGGGTAAAACTATGTCAATGTAAAATACCAGAAAAGAACTACCTCTCTGCACTACCCACACAACGTGTAAAGGATTGTGTTGTTGGCTCAGTATCTTATGTGGGAGGGCCTTTCTTATTAATCTATTAAGTTAAGGGTGCTGCCAGGAATAAAATACAAGGCTTGATAAGTTTCGTATGTTGTAAGAAATTCAATCATTCTGGCGATAAGAAAGTTATTTACGGCAACTGTAATCTTTCTGTTCCAAAATTGTTATTATTGCACAGTTGTTACCTACACTTGCTCCATCCATTACAAGGACAGTTTTTCCAGGAGAGACTTGAGAAAGGTAGTGCAAAGCTGTGTATGCTCGGACACCATCACGAACAGTCCCAGCTGCTTCAACCCAACAAACTTTTTCTGGTTTACGAACTAAGTTTGGGGAAAAAACAAACAAAAAAAACAGATTGGGAAAAAAAAGCAGCAAATCCCTGGAATTTCACTCAGAATTAGTTTTTAGACTTCATCAATTTCTAAACCATGAAGGAAAATTGTACAAGTGAAATCATCTACAGGTGTAATTATACTCTATTTCACAAAGGCAATATTCCGATGCTCATGGCAATGTTAGAGTCAAAGTGGAAAATGCAATTGTTATTCCAAGAGTAATCAGTTTGCTTCTGCGGCACTCCTGCGAGCAAGTTCAAATACAAATACAGTATTTAAACAGGAAAAAAAGAGAGACACACTTCCTACCATAACCTCCTGACAGAAATGATGAGAAGGTCTCCTCTCCTTTTCAAAAAGGATAATTCTGACACAGAAAACATACAATGCGAGTTCCAACCCATGAGTTCCTAATTCTCTTTCTCTATGGGTTAGAATCTACTACTTCATAATCCATTGGTATAAACAGCTTCTGGAGGTTATAACACATTTTAAGAGAGATAAAGGTCAAGATAACATTATTTGTCATCTCTGTTTTCTGTTGTCTCTACTTACAAGACACTTAACAGTTTTCCCATTCTATCCATACGCTTAAAAGCCTGGGGAGGTAATGTTAATGAAGTACTCTGTTAACTAGAAATCACAAGTTCAAACACCATTTTTAATGTAAGCAATTTACATGATTTAGCAGAGACCTTGATACTAAGCTACAAAACCATCACAGCCCAGCTGAGAGTCTAGCATAGACCTGAACTAAGTGCAATCCTCTAGAAAGGATCCACTAGAAAGGAAAAAGACAGGAAAAGTTTGGTCTGTCCCTTTAAGCCGAAGAATTGACAGTTTAGCTGAATCAGAGAAGCTATAAACCAACATAAGCAATGTGATCCCCTGGGATCATTTATCAGTGTGCTGGAAAAGAATTCTAGGGATCATCACTAGCATCATCACTTTATGTGCCAGTTCATACTACTTAGCACAAAGCAAGCTACTGAAGGTAATATAAAGCCAGAAATACTTTCTGCCTATAGTTACTGTAAATAGTGATAAGGCAGCACAGACCTCTAGATTTCATTTTGCTTGATTTGTTCTTTAAGTGTTAGAAAGAATAAACCTTATTTTTTAATCTCCATGAGTCCATGACTTACTTTGCAAAAACTGTCATAGTTAGTCAGGAAGATTTCATCTTCAAACAAGTTAACATCATTAATGCTTGTTTACCTCTCCCATATATATATATATATATATATATATTTAAAATAAATGATGGAGAGGATATTTTACCGTATTTTACACAATCAAAGTAGGGATTCAGTTTTGGTATAAACAAATTTAAAGAAGTCACCTCATAACTACACTGGTTGAATTCATGGACAGTTGCAGAAACACAATACAAACTAATTTGAGCAAAAGAGTAGCTTGCTCAAAGTAACACAACAAACTGTTGTGAGAAGCATAGAGATTCCCAGATTTAGTATTCTACACATTAAAGCACTCTATGCCCAGAAAGGGGAAACTGGAAACTCAAAATAATTGAAAAGAAAGCTTCAATACTAGGTTTTCCGTGATCTTCATTCCCTGAAAATTCCTTTCTCCAGCTTCTAGTCTGCTAATTTTATCCCATCTGTTAGTCCGGTTACAGGTGATATTCCTGGAATGAGTCAAAGTGAGGAAAAAAGAAAATTTCTTCTCATTTAATTTTGTGACAGATGAGGTGAAGAAAAAGCAGAAAGACAATGAAGCAACAAAAAGGGAAGTCAGAAGGGAAAAAAGAAAAAAAAAAAAAAAAAAAGGAGTCAGCTTGTGTGATTTAGGCAAAACATTAATCCATTAAATGATAACAGCAAAGAAAAAGCCCTTGAAAGTACATAGTATTCAAAGCTTCTATGAACAGGTCGAATAGACAGAATGAATATTGCTATACAGAACAAGTTTGCCCAGAGATCCAAGTTAATTAGCTCCCTATTAGAAAAGCTAAACTGAAGTCTAAAGATACAATAAATGTAATTAGCAGCAAAACATATGAACTACGTACCCAAATAATGCTCATGAACTAGAATAACTTCACAAAGACCAGACTCTTCAGAATCCAGGGGTAAAATTCCTGAAACAAAATTGAACGTAGACCTTTAATTTCAAACAAGCATACGTTATAACCAAAATGAGCTCCTAGTGAAATTGCTACTTCCACTTGGTCTCTCATTCAGTTGCCGCCTTCTCAGGTTTATAACAGGTTAAAAAAACTTGGCAAGGTAACAGCCTGTAATCTCTATGGCCATAGTGCACAAGATGGTTCCAAAGGTGCTCCAGACAGCAGTTTGGGTTCGGGGAGAGAAAGAACAGGGACACTACTGAGTGCTTTTTGCTACTGGCATGCTTAGTTTTGGTCCAGTCATGTCTGAACTGATTTCACACTGCTCTCACTCTGCTGAATGCTCCTGTTTCTACTCTGGGCTGTGGCTAACAAAGAAGAAAATTGAGCTCTCATATTGCAAATGGACACACTCCAAGCCACACTACAGATACCTCTACTCCTCCATCCTGACATCTGTACATGTGTTGTTAGCAAAGGCAGCAAAAAAGGGACAGAAAGAAGCAGAGGAAGAAGCAGCAAGAGTGTGTAACTCTAAATTTTAAAAAGTTGGAACAGAAAAGAGGAACTGAAGGAAAAAACCACCAGTGGAAGACAGAGGAAACAAAACACAGAACAACAAAAAAAAAAAAAAAAAGAAGAAAGAAAAAATCCATCCTAGTCACAACAGTGCTTTTTTTCCTCCACTGGCCAAAGAAGATGATTCATGAACAGTAGGTCCTGGCATTCGATCAGTCTTCTGAATGTATGTACACTCTACCACTGGTAAACCAGTATTTTCTTCCCTCTCCCATCCAAATCTTATACTCTATTTAGACCAAAGCAAGGGCTTTAGCTTAAAATCCTCAGCAAATTTGGCTGGTTACCCTACAGTGCTTGTATACATCTGCAGATATCTCAAGGGTTTATCTATAGAATAACAGTAATAAAAAGTCTAAAGTAGCTATCTACAGTAGCTATTGTGCAAATAGGAAATAATGCAAGGACAAGAATCTCAGAACAGAACACACTTTCTTACAACATATCAATTCTGTTTTACTTTCATAACTTAAGTCATCCTTTAATCCTTTAACTTAGCATACAAAATACAAGCACGTATGAAAATGTCCCTAAGAAACATCTCTTCTATCCTAAAACATCATTCAGATTTTGATGATTGATACAACATCCTATTTCAGATGTTAAGAAAAAATTCCTTATAGTAAACTAAAATAGCCTTGGCACCTAAACCAGTTTGCATTCTAACATCTTACTATAGAGAAAGCAAAACACAGAATGAATAATACATGAAGACATTCATTTTCTTGACAGACACAAAAGTTCAGGAACAAGTCACATTATCTTCTAACACTCAAGACAGCCTCCAAGGAGTCATTATACATTGCTGTCAACTCACATTGATTTCAGGGTCTCTAAAACCATTCACAAAAACATGACCCTTATACTGAGGGAAAGACATATGGCATCTTAAAGAACCGTGCCCCTTACTATACCTCATAATGCTTACAGAAGCTCCAACATGAAGTATACACTTTTATTTTACGTATGCTATACACATCAATCATTTGACACAAGTACAAAATTAGATTTTTCACCTTACTTGTCAGAAATACTCCATATAACATAGGGCTTTTGTGCATTGACTGTATGTATTCAGTAACAGGGCATATGGAATAACTGACATTCAAATTGGCTATCGACCAGTAAATCTAAGCATGTATGTTTATATTTAGGTTCATGTCTCCAAGTATTTGTGGCCAATTTAATTCTCAGAATATTTTTCCCTGCACTTATTACAACAAGGAATATGGCATAATTGAGTGCTAGAAGATTCTGAGAGCAACAAATAAAACTGACTAACTTTGAAACATAGTCAAGAATGTACCTCAAAACAAAAGATTTTTGGCTGGTTTGAGGTTTTACTACTGTATTTTCCTTAACCAAGCAAACAATTCTACGATTATGTATAAGAGAATACATTACATACATGAAGAAATCTCCTCTAGAAGATTAAAGAAGGATCAGAAAAACTTTTAAAGTGATAAACAATTCCTGGTATGATTTTATGAATAAATTAATGATTTAACACCCCAAGTACTTCCAGTGAGCACAGTACTATTCTTACGTGAAAAAGAGTAGACTCATAATAAGGACGGTACTACCGTATTATTACTGCTAAACTCAGTAAGGAGTATTACCATGACTATACTCTTCAACAGAAGGACATGCTTTTTTGTAAAATTCAAGTAGAAATATTTTTCTGACAATTGTATATTTTGGGACAGTTCGATGTTATTAAGCATGCAAGGAAACAAACCATTTGGCAATAGCTCATTTCCTTTTAAATCTGCTCATTCATTAACCATACACAGCAATAGCAACTGGGAAGTGTGCTTGTTTGGAAAGATTTACCCTAATAGAAATATTTCTCACTCCTATCTTTTGTCTTTATAGCATCCGTATTGGGTGCACAAAGTTGAACAGCTGTTTGAAAGGGAGCACTATGGGACTTCAGTAAAGAAATGTGTTTTCTTTAATTTAGGGCTAAAAATATTTAATGCTGTTTTAGTCATCTTCCTATTTCCATACATGTAATTGTGATCTTCTGTACCTGCATTCACAAACATTCATTATTCAATAATAAAAACCACAGACAACAGAAGTCTCAGACAAAATGAATCTGCTTGTTTCATGACCCAAGTAGAGATTTCATTCCCTTAATGCTAGATTGACCCTGAAGTAGCTTAACTGATTCAAACTACTTATTCTATATTTGAATTAACAAGAATGGAATGAAGTCCTAATTCCCCAAAAACCCCAACCCTCCCACTGCCACTTAGACCGTCACTTAGACCTCTCAAGTCCACATAGCACATTTTCAGAGGGTTTTTTTCCCCCCAACTACTTACTGAAACTGTATTCCTTCAGCTACAACAGAAGGTGATTGAAACACAAATACTATTTTAAAATAATTCAACAGATGCAGCATATGTCAGTAAGATATTTAACCAAATGAGCAATACTACTCACAATAACGGCACTATTCGTAGTTCAAAGTTAATTCACATGCAAGGCCAGAAAATGCCTGGCCATAACTGTTCTACTTTATTAAACAAAGCAAAGCCACTTCTGTACCCCATAAAATGGAATATTAATTCCCAACTGTAAGGATTACACCTTCTGTGGTGAATAAATAATAATCATCACACATCTCATTCCGTTAGATTTAAGCTAATGATATAAAGGTCTGCCAAAGTTTTACCAGGAAAAGAAAAGCCCCAAACACTTTCTGTGTGATTTTTGACCTTGAAGTCTGTTTTAAACAACAAAGTACAGTGATTACCACTTGCCTTTCTGATGTGCTTGTCTGACAATAATGTCACAGCAGGATCATAAAGCATGGACTCCCTGCAGTTAAGTTCGGGGAGAAACAAGTCCACTTTCAAGAACTCTAATTGCGCAGTAAAAATGAAGATTCTGGAAAACGAGCAGCTTGATTCAGTGTTTCTTTTAAAATGTGGCCTTGTATTTAGCAAAGCACCTGAGTATGTGCATTGCTTTTGGCAACTCAGAAAATCCAGTAGAACTGGTGAACCTACTTGCAGGTTTAAGTTAGGACCGCTCTTGATTTCTTTACTCAAACAGAAATTGACGTGACATAGAAGAAACTGAACAGTCTTCAGTATGCTTGAAGATGAGATTCATCACTAGCAGTTAAAGATATATTTTTATATCTTCCTCAAGAAGGCAGGAAACATAAGCCTAGACATTGTATCACCCACAGAAATCAAAAGATATATATTAATTACATCAAGATGGTGTTACAAATACAAATAATTGTGTATATATTCAGAAAGTTGCCTTTAGAACGCTCACTCCACATGGCTAATTGGACCCATCTGTATATTCCTAAAGATTTGGTGAATGCAGTAGAACTATGAGAGATTACGTTAGCTGGGGACCTGAACTTCCATTCTTATAATCCAAAAAACTTCCCTGAGAGAACACTTTTCCAATTCTCATTTATTCATGTGACACTAGTTGAATCTTTGAAAAATATATGTCTAATTTAGCTTTAGCAATGATTATAACCTCAGCTGCTCATTATAAAAAGATTACTAATTGTGTTAGTTGGCAAGGCAAACAAGCATTAACTTACCCACCACTTCATCATCTGGCTGAAAAAAGGTCACCTTTCTTCCAACTCAAGAAGAATACAGGAAAAGGAGGAAAGAAGGTATGAAAATAAATGTTTATAGCTGAAATTGAACATGCATTTGAAAGCACTGTTTATCACTAGCTCACAAAACTCAAAATATACCCTGCTAGTGAAAAGAAAAAAAAAATTAGTAAAATTGCACATACCAAAACCCAAATGTTTAATTCACTAAACTTTGTCACCCCATCCACAAACAATTACATGCAAGTACACACACACATATGTGTGTGACAGATCCAGGCTTTAAACGCATCAAAGGTGGGTATGTCAGTGAAACACTGCCGAAATTCCTGAATGTTACTTTTTCTTCGCTATTCCAACAAATTATTTTAACAATTAAATATTGTTATAGCACATGCAGGTAATATCTTAAGATTTCAGTATATTTTATTTAGAAAGCTGCTCTGCAACTTTTTTTTAGCTCTGAACAGACATGCAGGAGTTACAGTTCAGTTCTTTTTTTAACTTTCATTTCAGTATCATTATTGACTTAGGGAAAGTCTCATTAAGAAAGGTGTACCATACAAACAGTATTTATTTGTTCTGGATTACTAGACCTTAATTCTTGCTTCTTACCCTCAGAAGACAATTATACTAACTTACCTTCCAATACAACTCCAGAAATTTCTCGACCAACAGGTAGAAGCTCCTTCTCAAGTTTAATTTCTGACAAAAGCTAAATGAAAACAATTGTTAGAACATTCTTACTCAGGCTTAAAATTTGCATATTCATTATCATCTTACAGTGTTTGATATTCACAGTAAGAAAGCTAGGCCATTACCAAAATGTTATGTGGAGGGAAAAAAAGTAGACACATTCCTCATTTAATATTAAAACTTCTGCACTGATTTTCTCTATTTAAATTTAGAAGCATATAAAAAAATAAAAAGAGTTATTAACAGGCAAGCCAAACTGTGACTTAAAATCAGTATGCAGAGGATGATAAAAGGAATTTACTATAAGAGAACTCACAAATAACAACTGATCTTTCTCCATAAATTAGGAATTAAATTACAGGTGCTTTTTATTTAAGGAGATATGCAAGAATACCACATCAATCCTGTGCCACCTTTCTCAGCAGTAAAGCCATATCCTCAGATGGCATAAATGGAACTGTGCCAATTACCAGCTAAGGCCCTGGCTTAGATCTTCAACAGAAACTGTAAACACCTCTAGCTTTTATATAAAAAATAAGCAAATACCTTTGTATCTATCCAGCTCAGTGCACAGGCTCTAACTTGTACTTTCACATCATTGTCTCTTGTAGGAGGAAGGTTTTCCTAGGACAAATTTACAGACATTACATTATACAATGCAACATGAATGTGCTAGTAGGATCCTCTCAAGCTCTTGAAAGCACTTTTCCATAGTCTTTGTTTTAGGTTGTTTTGTAGTCAGACCAAGATTTTTTTTTTTTTCCAATGAAAAGGGTACTGATACCACAATGGATTTACACCACCATTTTGAGTACATGTATATTACTATTACAAACTGACCACTAGACCTTACTAAACCGCAACAGACACTAATATTATTTGTCTGGGTTTTTTGTTGTTTTGTTTTTTTTTTTTCTTCTTTTTTCTGCAAGTTAAATACCACAGCCTTACCTGAAACAACTTTAGTATGTAATTATACCCCTAGTGTCTAACAAACAGAAAGAAGCAGATATTTAATATTAGAACTACACTGCAAGAGTGATGGAGAATTTTAAGATGGTTTTGACATGAATGTCTGACATACTGTACTGACAAACTTATTGAAGTAAATTTTCAAGTAGTCCAGGTGATGTCAAAGAAACAGCACTGATAAGAATTAGTGTTAAGTCCCACAAATGATGGCTACCTCACACATAAAAGCATTCTACTAACAAAGCCTCTCCTTACTATTTCAAATTTTGGTTTTGGGATTGATATCTGAAATGATTTTAAGTAGTTGAGTACTACTGCTTTAAAGTATTTAATTAGTTGAGTTCTGCACTGCTGAATCCATGCAGCTGCTGAAGAGCTACCTCAGGTACTGGAGGCAAAATCACATATTTCCATGTTATACTGTAGTCTGCAGTGTAGATGCCTGTTGGAACTGGAAGTGAAACACTTACCAGAAAAGTCATGAGAGAATTTTTGTTTCTACTTCTGAAGTTAAGATATATTTTTAAGCATTTAAGCTTCCTTTGATTTTTTTTTTTAAACTCTTCCCAAGAAACAGCTGTTGCTTTTCTCCTAGGCTTAGCAACAGAAACAGTAACCTCTGTCCAAGGAATATTAAGCTGAACTTTTTCTCACCCCAGCTGAGTTAAACACATGCTGTTCCTTTAAAACCTCAAGGCATTTTGCCAGTCAGACTGACCTCCTGCTCCTCAAACAAACTAAAGTGGGTTCTCATTCTTTGTTCCACAAAACAGAAAAGCCATTAAACTGTTGAACTATATGAATACCACATCTCTGGTTTAAAAAAAAAAAAAAAAAAAGAAAAAAGTTAGAATCTATAGGACTTGTGTAATTTATGTAAATTTAAAATTGTATTGTCTTTTGGAACTATTCTTTTGGTATGCATAACTCCAAGAACCTAAATACTGCTACAATGCACATAATAAAATCGCTTTTCTTTATAAAAGAACGCAAGTCTTAGAAACAGAAAGAGATGATGAAATGTTTCTGCTGTTAACTGGTTCCTGCCCCCATAATTTAAATATGTCATTATTAGGAATTGGCCAAGCACCATATAAAGGTTTGCTATGGAAATTCTTCATCCAAGTTACTGACTTTTCAACCTTACCAGAGCTGTCTGGCTCAGCTGTTGCCAGCATCTACATATTCCCATCCCCTTCTTTGTGCTGGAGCTAGCAATCATGGAGCCATCACAATGACGTGAACTTGTAACAAATTACTAGTTTTCACCTGGATAAGTAGGCTGATCCATCTCACCTTACTGCTGCATGACTCCTACAACCATTACAAGGAAGAGAACAAGAATGTGCCACTGAAAGGTGAACAAAGCTTTTCAGCAAAAGCACAATTTCTCAATCTGTTTAAGTATACCTAAGACTGCTCTATAGCATGCACCTTGGTTGTATCAAAATCACCATCTCATTGCATCCTTCTCTTCAAGTGGCTCATTAGATGTGCTTCACTACTGGGACTTTGCAGCTGCTCAAAGCAAGACTTCCACCAGTACTTATTTTCTCATTTTGATACATGGCTTATAGGTATATTTAGGTATCTATATTACACAGATATATGTAGGTATCTATAGCAATTTATTTTGTACATATAAGAGATTTAAGAACACAGGTTCAAAACCACGTATGCGTTTTTCTACATTTCAGACACCAATACTGCATCGATATACATTCATTGACATTCTATTTTAGACTTATGCCACAAGCTCATGTGTACACACTTAGCCTATTAATGTTCACATCAAACTGACAAAGACTCAACAGTTTCAACTAAATTTGACAGAAAAATTGCCTTCCTGTTGTTCCTTTAAGTTGTAGGAAAATAGGTAGCTAGACAAGAAAGACTTCTTGGTGCCTCCGAGAAAAAGGCCGCACTGTGATCTCAATCCTCCCTAGCAGCAAAGAACTCACGAGAGGAAAGAAAGTAACAGTAGGAACACTCTAAACACGACAAATTTCTCAATCTGTATTTCTACTTTTTCAGTGACCAGAAAAATCCAACCAGGAGACGTGAATCCATATGAAGCCCGGGTTCACTTGTTACGCCTGCAAAACTTGTTTTTAAAATATGGACACCAAAACTACACAGAGAAATCTAGCACTGGTCTTGCCGAGTGCTGCATGACGATGGTAAAATACACCTCCCTTACTTCATTTACCTGCCTGTATGTGCAAGGATTACACCAGTTCTTTTTTAAGTCTACAGAAAAGTTAGGTGCTTTAACTCCCTTGTGGCATTCAGTCACGCCCTCTTCCTCCACTGAATGATTAATAGTGCAATTATGATGGGAACTCACTCTTTCCTGGAAGACAAATGTCATTTCCTCTCCAGGTGAATTCTGCTGACAATATAGGGCCTTCATAGCGATCTGAAAAAAGACACAGCACCCAAACATGTAGTATCTAATGAGCAAACAAGTAACTAAAGCTTTGCATTACTTTATAAGCAGACTAACAATTGTTTGCAAGCAACACATAGCCTATGAACCCTTCCAATACGTAAGTTTTAAGAGATCAACAGATAAGGCAAGATATGGCATTACCTGCACAAGTTAAAGATTTATTGTTGACCATAACATAGCAAACATTAGGGACTGAGGATATACAGCAAAAGGCGACAAATGACGCACAGGATTTACTGACTGGTCATCCAATGCAGTAAATAGGTCATTTGCCACCCAGGCTGGAAGGCGCACAATTTGACTAGCTCAGACAGAGGCAGCACAAAGGGCAATATAACCAGTGCAGGAATACAAGGAAACTTACATGTTACTTTATTAAAAATCACAACTTGGGTTTTTGGTCTCCTCTCCCAACTTGGAGTATGTTGTTCTCAACAAACGAAAGCCTTTTGGAGAGGTAAAAAAAAAAAAAAAACAAAACAAAACAAAAAAAAGAAGAGGTCTCTTCCAAGTCATAGCACAGAGCCGAGGCAGAAAACCATGCTGCCAGTATATTGCCTCTGGCAGCCAGCACTAACACCTCAGAGGACGCCCGAGGTTGAAGGGACCGCCCTGAGGCGCCTCTCCTTTCAGGGAGGCAGAGCCGCGCGGCACCCGGGGCCCGGCCCGGCCCCACCTGCACGGAGCCCCGAGCTCGACAGTACCGGGCCCCTTCGCCCGGCTCTCGGCGCGCTGCGGCCCCAGCACCCACACGGTCCTTAAGGGCGGCTGCCAAGCTGAGCCCGCTTCCGCTAGTGCCACCGGCCACGCCACTGCTATTATTCCGGTGCTTTACCACACCGGAGGGCAGCTCGGCGCGGGGGCAGAGACCATTCCTCACCAGCCACCGCCTCTGCCTCCGCGCCGTGACACCGGCGGCACCACAGCGGCCCCTCAGCGCCCGCCGAGGGCCAGGCCCGGAAAAAAACCTGCGCAGAGACGCCGCCAAACTGAGGGACTCCAAGCCCGCCCGAGGCACCCAGCCTCCTTCACCCCGGGGCCCCCGGCGGGAAGAGCCCTAGGGAACCGAGAGAACGCACCAGCGGCTCCCGGGAAACGCCGCCACCCACGCGACCGGCGGTTGCCATGACAAACCGGTACTTCCGCCGTCTTCCTGCCTCAGCACCCTCCGGCAACCGCGAGCACCACGCCCCGCTCCCAGCCGCGACGTCCAGAGAGGCCCCACGTGAGCTCGTGATTGGCCACGGCGGCCGCCGCTCGACGTAAAAGCCGATNGGCCACGGCGGCCGCCGCTCGACGTAAAAGCCGATGCGGGATTGGTTAGGGCGGCTGTCACTCCTTACAAAAGAGGCAGCGGGAGCAGGCGCCCCCCAGCGGCGCGCAAGGACTACGCGGCCCAGCAGGCTGCGCGGCGCCGCCCGGAGGACTACAGCGTCCGGGGCGCAACGCCCGGCGGCTGCTCTGCGTGACCTCCCGAGCGCGGGGCCGGC